>CM040241.1:249471364-249552931 GCA_022545495.1 Chrysanthemum lavandulifolium | reverse complement strand
CTTACTAGAAAACCTTTCGATTATTTTACAAACAAAAGATTGGTTTTAATACCATTATACAAAACAATATAAAATGAGCCATTTTAAGTAAGTGATACTTAAAACAATAAACTAAAACATTTCCTCCTATCTAGGTCGCGTGTACAGCAACCACAACATCCACCGAATCCCACTTTTGGATTTCACATTTACTAAGGTGAGTTTCATAGCCCACTTTTACTTGATAAATTACTTTATACATTCTGGGGTGAGAAATATGCAAAACATTTCATGGACCAAAACTATTACATGATTTCTATTACGTGATTTAGCCTAAGCCCTTATGTCCCTAGAGAATGCCCTTTCTCATGAACCGTCAATTCCCCATTGGGAAACGCGAATGTTATAAATAGATCTATTGAGGGTGACTCCTCCGTTCGGTTGGCCATGCCTAGGCCAAGGCGAAACGTATACCATGTCGGAATCAAGTGTTGAGGGACAAAACACTTACTATGGGCCCTATATTGTATGACATCTTTTAGCATCTGAAACTGTCGTAGTATCGGTTGCATGAACTTAGAGCTAACGTAATAGACTTTCATCCATATATCATTATATTCATGATAATGATTATATGCCGGTCTTATGGTCCAAACGTGCTATTTTGATTTAAACCTATGAACTCACCAGCTTATAGCTGACCTTTTTAGCATATTTTCTCAGGTGCTTAGTTGTGATCATGGATGCAAGGCAAGAGGCGGATAAATGATCGTAGAAATTTCTAAAGAAAAGCTTTTAAAATTTAAAAGATGTTTTTATATTGGGACCACGAAAATTATGGGATATGCCCATCCATCTAAACAATGTTGTAAGATATCGTTTCAAAATATTTTATGAAACTTAATGGAGTATGTACTCCGTTCTGTGTTACTTGTGTTATGATTCACCAATTTCGTAACGCTCCCAAATAACACGTATGCTTCCGCTAAACCAAATTTGGGGGTGTTACAAGACTCATAAAGGCTCTATACGGTTTAAGACAAGCACCACGTGCTTGGAACATAAAATTAGACAACACCTTGAAGTCTTTAGATTTCGAGAAATGTGCTTTGAAACAAGTTGTCTACATGAAAAAATCAAAGGACTCAATACTTCTAGTAGGTGTCTATGTAGATGATTTAATCATCACTGGCACACCAAAAGAAGAGATAGACAAGTTCAAAGCTCAAATGGAAGAAAAATTCGAGATGAGTGACCTAGGATTACTATCCTATTACTTAGGAATTGAAGTCACACAAACTGAAGGTGACATATCAATAAAGCAATACGCCTACGCAAGCAAGATTCTAAAAGAAGTTGGAATGCTAGACTGCAATGAAACTCTAATACCTATGGATCCAGGAACAAGACTAACAAAGAACACTGAAGAAACAACGGTCAACTCAACTGAATATAGAAGTTTAATTGGATGCTTAAGATGTCTGCTACATACAAGACCCGACTTAAGTTATTTTGTTGGCTTACTTAGTCGTTTTATGCAAGAACCCAAAGGAACAACATATGAAAGCTATAAGGCAAGTACTACGCTATGTAAAAGGAACAAAAGACTATGGAATCACCTACAAACACAATGGAGGAAACCAGATGCAAGGTTATAGTGATAGTAGCTACGGAGTCAATACTCAAGAAGGAAAAGGAACTACTGGAATTATATTCGACTATGGTGAATCACCAATCAGCTGGAGTACACAAAAGCAAGCCACGATAGATCTATCATCATGTGAATCCGAATTTATTGCAGCAACCGAAGCAACAACACAAGCATTATGGTTAAAGAGATTACTAAGCAAGCTTACACACACACAAGAAGAAAAGGTTACAATAATGGTTGACAACAAGTCTGCCATCGAACTAATGAAGTCCAATATTTCATAGAAGGAGAAAGCACATTGACATAAAATACCACTTTATGCGAGAATGCATCGAAAGAAAAAATTTACAAGTCGAGTTCATAAGTGAAGAATTTCAGAAGGCTGACATACTCACAAAAGCACTACCGAAGATCAGATTCCTAACAATGAGACAACTAATTGGAGTCAAAGATCTACAACAAAGCGATTGTGATTAAGAGGGAGAATATTGGGTTAATCCCAATCGACCCAAGTCAAACACCCAATCGACCCAGTCAACCCAAAAGTCAGAAGAACAAAGTCAACCTTGGCAGTTATATGGCAGTTACAATAAAACGGTTATGTGACAGTTACATGCCAAGCGACATGTCTGTTGGTTCATTCGAACCAACACAACACTTCTTTGTACCCTTTCATTTTGTATAAATACATAGTATTGTATTCAAACACAACAGATGACATTTTTATAATACAAAAGCATTTATAGAATCATTTGTTTCTTATTTTTCACTTGGTATAATCTTGACATAAGTTAGAAAGATCATAGATCCACCCTAACGAGGCCAACAGAACCCTTTAACCGATTGAGGAGCACCTTCAATATGATTGGATACCACTGGCCTGTTGGTTATGGGAAACATGTTTTACCATTGAAATTTAAATGTTAATTCTAAATTGATAGGATACGATTACATAATAGCTGCATCGATTATATATTATTATCTGTACCTGTGCCAATTCATAATAGAAAAGACTCACATCTGGTCGCCAAAGGGTTCTTAATTATAAAGCATTCATTTTAATAACCCTTTATCGTCAAAGGCTCAAATCATCTTCATTTTCTATATCAGCCAGCTGTGGTTCTCATAGTTGATTCCCTTCTGCTTGATTATCATCTCCACCACCTATAAATCTAGGATCCTGCTTCCACACTTTTGTTTGTTTCAGTCCAACTTTTACTGGATCATCGTAACTTTGTTTTCTTCTTTCTTGTCTTCTGAACGTTTTCTGTACCAACCTTAAGCTCGCAAAGTCCACTAATTAATGAGTTTTAGACTTTTAGTTGTGTCCATAAATGTTATTTGATGTGAATTTGGTGTATTTACTGGATTTTGTAGACCAGTTGCACGGTTGCACCAAATGGCTACATAACTCAGGATTTACCATCCATACAAATATAATTTAACTAGCTGTTTCTATGATTAACAACACATGCATAAAAGGGGTTACCTTATTTGTATATATAATTATATAGGTAATTAATCCCTGGTTGCGGGTTTGATCTCAATAGATCGTAGACGAGGTAGCTGGACTAAAACATAATGCCATGTGATAATCATGTAACATGTGCTGAAAAGCAACATTTGCCAACTTTATCATCACGTGATGAGTTGAACTTGCCTAACTCCTAGATACTCTCGTGTTCTAATTAATAATTTTAACAGCATCATATCCCTCCTTGCCTAATTATATAGTAAATGTTATGCGTTCACCCACCCAAGTCGGACCTTTCCAATTCTGCTCTTGTTTTCAATCATGTTTCTTTTTTGAACAGCGGCATTATATAAATACTAACAAGAAGCTAGAAATTTGAAGTGTTACAATACATTATTACAAACCAATATTGGAACAAGGATCCAAACGTTCCAATTTGGATGAAAATCCTTCTTCCTAAGAGTGTCTGTCTGAGGAGGAGAAATGTCGAAACATTGTCTAATCCGATAACGCCAAATAATTCAAGTTGTTGAATGTATGATTGCATTACAACAAGACTTCAGCTGATTAGGAAGAGAAGTCGAGTCACTAAAACAGATTAAACTTTGCAAGTCATTTAACATACTTTTGTATATGCCCTGTTATTAAAAAGGACTAGAAATAATAAAATGATCATGTGCGATGTTAGAAACGTATACATGAAAAGTTGAAAACTTTCACACCTTAACTATCTAACGTCAACTACACTTTCCTGATTACCTGTACTTTGCAAATTTAGACAAGGATTTTTAACATGTTTTTGGTATGATCATGAAGGAAATCGATATCCTCATGTACTACATTAGAAAAATGGATCTTGATAAGTTTCGTACCATACATTCTAGTCACGGGTCATCACGTGTTTCATTATTGATTTACATTATAATTAGGCACACGTTTCGGGTTTATTACCTAAAGCAACTGTGCAAATTGCTTAAGACCTGTTCTTCAACGAAACCCTTATTGGCTAATTATATAATACTCACAATCTATTGTTTTCGCAGTTGGACAAAAAAAACGCTTCGACTATAAAATGGAGGTGAAACCCTTATTGTTTACGCTGTTAGACAAAAGAACGTTAACTATTGATTTGCATGTTTTAGTTTATGTTTGTTTTGTAATTTTGAATACTATTTTTGTAACAGCTCATTGTTGTCCCTAATCGTTTGATTTGTAAGAGTTTAGTGAATAATAATTGTATATGGATCGATCATTAAACTGTTTAGAGACACTTGTTTGTATATGGCATAAAACGAACCATCGTGACCTTTCACCAACAGACATAACTGTCTGTGATCTTCTATAACTACCTGTAACCGCTATTCGGTTATTAACTATAAGACTAACATATTCGGCCCTTAGGCTTTACATTTATAACATAGTAAATACATAATATAATCGAGCAATGAATCGGGATTAGGTCCACATTCCCCCCTTAATCTCGATCGTTGCTTTGTCCTAGATCTTGAACCCCGAGCATCTGCCGCATAGTGACAAACCTCAGCCTTGGCAAAGCTTAAGTCAATATATCTACCCTTTGTAGTTCGCCACTGACGTGTTCCACATTGATGTGTCCATTCTCTATGCATTCACGAATGAAATGGTAGCGAATGTCGATATGCTTACTTCTTCCATGAAAGACTGGGTTCTTAACGAGTGTTATTGCTGAAATGTTATCAACCTTGAGTGTTATTCTTTCCTCCTTCCAACCTGTTATTTCACTAAGTAGTCGCTTTAACCATAAAGCCTGACATGCTGCTCCAGTAGCTGCCATTAATTTTGATTCACATAATGAGAGTGCTACTGTTGGTTGCTTCTGAGTGCACTATTACCAAAATAGAATACTATTCCAGTAGTTCATTTTCCCTGATCAATATTGATTCCATAACTACTGTCGCTATAACCTGTAATTTTGCAGCCGTCGTCTCTTTTGTATATAATACCATGCTCTTTGGTTCTTTTGATATATCGCATTACTTGCTTTATTGCCTTCAAATGGTGATCTTTTGGTTCTTGCATAAATCTGCTGAGTAGTCCGATCGAGTAACTTAGATCTGGTCTAGTGTGTAGTAGATACCTGAGACATCCAATTAAGCTTCTGTAATAAGTTGCGTCAACTGGGTTTCCATCTTTCGCCTTGACCAACTTTGTTCCCGGGTCCATAGGTATCTTTGTGTCATTACTTTCCATCATATTTGCATCTTTCAAGATTTTGTTGATGTAACTTGTTTGCTTGATTGTAATCTCTCCTCCTTTCTGAGTAACTTCTATCCTGAGGTAATAAGCCAGTAATCCTAAATCGCTCATTTCAAATTTGTCTTCCATATGGGATTTGAACAAGTCTATTTCCTTCCTTGGAGTGCCCGTGATTATCAAGTCATCAACATAAACTCCAACTATTAGTGTGGAAGCCTTGCTTTTCTTTGTGTAAATTGCTTGTTCTAGATTACATTTCTTAAAGTCCAATGACTTTAAGTTTTGATCAAGTTTCATATTCCAAGCTTGTGGTGCTTGCCTTAAACCATATAACGCTTTTGAGAGCTTGTAAACTTTCCATGAACTTCCTGGTTGTATGAAACCTTCAGGTTGTGTAACGTAGACTTCTTCCATTAATTCCCCATGTAAAAATGCTGATTTGACATCCAAGTGATGTACTTGCCATTCATGGTATGCAGCCAGTGCTAGAATCAAACGAACTATCTTAATGCGGGAAACTGGTGCAAATACTTCATCGAAGTCTATTCCTTGTTCCTGCACATATCCTTTTGCTACTAGTCTTGCTTTGTATTTTATGATTTCTCCTTTTGCATCCCTCTTGGTCTTAAAAACCCATTTGAGTTATATCTCCTTATGATTTGTAGGCAAAGTATTAAGAGTCCATGTGTTATTCTTGTTAATTGAATCCAGTTCAGCTTCCATGGCCATGATCCATTTCTTATTTGTTGATGCCTCCCTGTAGTTACGTGGTTCTTCTTCCATAAATAGTAGACTTTCAGTTTTAATTATATGTGCATTCGCATATACTGCATTTAAGTCTTTGAAACCTCGTACTGGTGTAACATCAAATCCTTTTTTTTGAGTTCCTTAATGAACTAGTAGTAGCATATTCCTCCTCTGAGTGTGGGTTGTAAGTATATGTTGGTGGAGTAATTGGAGAGTTTGGAGCAGTAATTGGTTCTTGATCCTGATAAGTATGTTTATTGTTTTCTGAGTTGACTGATGTAGTATTTCCATTGTCGATTCCTTCTACCACAAAACTTGTCCAAGCTGAGCCTTGTATACTTGTTTCTTCTATGTCGTTATCCCAATTCCATGGTTTTGTTTCCATAAACTTTACATCCCTGCTCACATGTTTCCTTTTTCTTTTTAGGTCATATAGTCTATATGCTTTTGATCCTTCTTTTACGCCTAAGTAAATCATGGGTATGCTTCTATCATCCAGCTTTTGTAAATGAGGTATTGTTACCTTGACATAAGCTGTGCACCCGAATATCCTTAGTTTTTCCAGATTTAGTTTTCTGTTGTAGAGTGCCTCATATGAAGTTTTATCCATCAGGGCTCCTCTAGGTTCTTTGTTAGTATGTAGATGGTGTGTTTGACTGCTTTCACCGAAAGTTTAGTGAAAATTTCATTTCTTACATCATACTTCTAGTAGTAGATAGCATTATTCTATTTCTTCTTTTTACGACTCAGTTTTGTTGTGGTGAGTAAGGTGATGTCAATTGTCGTGTTATACCATTTTCTTTACAGTACTTGATGAATTCATTAGATGTGAACTCACCTCCCCTGTCTGTTCTCAGCATCCTTAATTTTGATCTCATTTCCATTTCAATCTGTTGTCTGAATTCCTTGAAAGTGTTAAATGCCTGATCTTTCGATGTTAGAAAGTAGGCCCATATGAACCGTGTACAGTTGTCTACTAACAAGAAAATGAATTGCTTCCCAGAGTGTGTGGCTGGACTTATAAGGCCACAGAGGTCTCCATATATGGCTAGACTTATAGGGCCACAAAGGTCTCCATATACTAATTCTAAAGGGTTCTTCGATCTAAACTTGGCTTGACTTGGAAATGGAGTCCTACTGTGTTTTCCTAATAAGCAGGCATCACAAATCGCCCCGCATGATTGATTCTTGGTATTCCTTCCACTAGACTCTTTCTTGTCATATTATTGATGTCCTCAAAGTTTAGATATGATTGGTTATCTACATTTTCTAGGAGACATATGGGTGTTCCAATTTGTAGTGATGCTCTAAAGTCTATTCTTTGACCTTTCAATCTTCATTAGCAACTTCTTATTGTTGTCATGCAAAGTCAGCTGGTTTCCTTCCATGATGATTTTATACCCAATCTTTGTGAGTTGTTCTAGACTTAGTATGTTGCTCTTGAGGTTTGGAATGTAGTATACTTCTTATATAATCTTTTGTTTGTGATTCCTACATCCTAATAATATAGAACCTCTTCCTTTTATTTCTACATACGATCCATCTCCAAAATGAACACGTCTTGTTATGTTTTCATCAATATCCCTGAAGTGACTCTTAGACCCCGTCATATGGTTACTTGCACCATTATCTAAATACCAGATGCTTGCATATGTTGTAGTATACTTTCCGGGTTGAATTTGTCCTTCATTCAATAGTACTTCTTTGTGTTCAGTCTCGTGTGTTGCTATTAACAATGATGGTTCTTCGTCCTCTTGGGTAAGGTTTGATTGTTCCTGCATTTTTGGCAGTTGATTGTAGTCCTTTCTGAAATGTCCAAGTTTCCTACACTTGTGACATTGAACTTTGCTCATGTCCTAGACTCGCTTATTCCATTTTTTGTTTGCTTTGTGAGTTGAGCCTTCCTCTTTCGAGTCGTGTTTATTTCTGTTGCTTTGCCAATTTCCTCGTGAAGAGTTTGATCTACCTCCGCGATTGCGAAATCGCCTTCCTCTTTTCGAGTGTTCGCCGTGTACGAATAGTAAGTTTTCCTGGTTTTCTCCATGTCCTCCTTTTCGAAGTTTTATTCTTTCCTCAAATTCTTTGAGTTTTCCAATGATCTCATCTAAGGTAACCTCGTCAAGATCACGGTTTTGTTCTATGGATGTGACGATTTGGATGAACCGGTCTAGCTTGGAGTCTAATAGTTTTCTTACCAAGAGTGGTTGGTCCAACGCTTTTCCTAATTCTTTTGCCTTAGTGGCATAGCCGTTTAGTTTAGCGGTAAATGCATCCACCGAATCGTCCTCCTTCATTTTGAGTTTTTGAAATCCAATCATCAAAGATTGTAGGCGTGCTTTCGCACTTTTTCTTCTTCGATGTGTCTCTTCTTTAGCGCCTCCCATAGTTCTTTTGCTGACTTACATCCAACAATTTGTAGTATCACATCTTCGGTCAATGCTTGATACAAAAAAGTAGTTGCCTTATCCCTTTTCTCACCTAATTGCGCATCTTCCTTAGGTTCTATCATCTCTCATAATCCGTTTGCTTCAGGTATAACTTTAATTTGGATAGCCCAAACGGTGTAATTTTTCAGTTTCAAAATGGGGCATTGATAATGAGAGATTGGTGCTACGGGTTTTTTTTGTTACTAAAGCACTACTATGATCTTCACTAGACATGGTTTCTATTCGTATGATGTTCACTTTCTAAAATTTTGGGGTTTCCTAATAGTATAGGGAATAAATTTATACTACTAGTATAATAGAAATCTAGAAGATTTAGATTTCTAATCTGAGCGTTGTGGAATATCCAGAAGTGATCCCTTTTAAAAGAACCGTTCCCACATAAAAGCACCCTTCCTTTGTAGTTCCAATAAGAGTTTTGTAAAATTCAAAACGTATGACTTCCTTTTGTGTTGGTTCTTTGATGCCGCTACCCAAAAAAGTTTTTCTCCCCTTTTTTTTTTGTCTCACGCTGCTATCAACAAGACTTCAAGAGATAGAATTGTTTTTTTTTCTTTCTGTGTCGGTCTTCCAATAGCCGCTTCCCATAGAAATTGATCAAGAATGAGTTTTCCTTGTGCCGTTTGTGTAGTCTGCTCCCACAAGGTGTTCTTCACCAAATCAAATGAACTAAGTCCTCGTCTCTTCGCCGATATTGATTTGGTTATGATGTTTTTTTTTCTTTTCAATCGATCGTGTTCCTCTTCTTCAAGAGTAGATTGAAGTCGATTTATTCCTTCAATTCGGTTTTATGTCTTTTCAAGAGTAGGATCGAAGTGGGTTTAATTTACGACTTTCGTCGGTTCTGGTTGTGCACTGCAGTCCCCAACGTATTATGATTGTTATTCAGGTAAGTTTTGTTTTGTTATCGTATTCCACCGTATCCGTAGACTTTCCGGCCGGTGTAGTGATTTTTCCGGTCACAGTGTTTGGATTCAAATAGCGGTTTTGGCTCTGATACCAATTGTGGTCCGTAATCGTTTGATTTGTAAGAGTTTACTGAATAATAATGGTATATGGATCGATCATTAAACTATTTACAGAAACTTGTTTGTATGTGGCATAAAATGAACCATCGTGACCCTTCACCAACAGACATAATTGTTTGTGATCTTCTATAACTACTTGTAACCGCTATTCGGTTATTAACTATAAGACTAACATATTCAGCCATTAGTCTTTACATTTATAACATACTAAATACATAATAGAATCGAGCAATGAATCGGGATTAGGTCCACACTCATGACATATAAGTTGTCATGTTCAACCATGGTTAATCATTGATTTGCACCTTTATCTTTTCTCTATCATTTTTGTAACAGCTCAATGATATAAGTTGTTTGGTGACATAGTTTCTCTGCTTTGTCCTCCTTCAATGATTTTGTTTTGCTTCATTTGGGCCATTGATTTTTTATGTATTCTCTAACCCCCCGAAAGTACGGTGTTCACCATAATTTTAATTTGATAATGATGGTGTTGCGTTTGTTGACTTTCACTGTCTTTGTTACACTTGAATATGATTTGCAGAAATGATGTGAAATAGGCGTGTTGTAAGAATCTCATAGACTAATAACATCGAAAGATTAGATGCGGAGTCTCTAAATTTATCCGGGGATTTCAGAAATTAGTCTAAGTACAAGAAACCTCGCTGATGATGAAATCAAGGAGCAACCTTAACAAGGTTCAAGTCAGATACATCTTCAAGAAATCAAAGATAACTTGAAGTTATAATTTATGCAAAATCAGCTAGTATGAATAAGAACTAGAAGCTGAAGGCCAAAGGAGCATCAGGGATCAACAATGACCTGATGACCCTTTTAGCTCTCTGATCTAACCAACAGAGTTTAACTCGAAATATCACTTAGATATTTTGGTGGGACTTTTTCGAGAAAGAATATGAGCGGGAGAAGATACACCCTAAAAAAGTCAAGACAAGTATGAGTTTGGTGACAAGGCAGTGATCTGTTGATAGCGTTATTCATAAAAGTAAGGTTGTTGTGTTTCTGATAAATGAAACATTTATTTATTTATTTATTTATTTATTTATTATTATTTTTTTGAAGGGCATAAGATATAAAAAAATAAAACTAGCGAATAGCTAGATGAACAGATTAATTACAAAGAGTTTTTACAAGCATTGATAAGATCATAGATCCAGTCATACCACAACGGATTTAACTTCTTATTCCTATGTAAAATCCAAGTGTATGATGGCACCTTGATGTCTTCAATCAGAGTGTCCTTACGAGTAGGTTTGAGATCAAAACATATTCAATTTCTATGTCTCCAAATTATCCAATTAGTTGTTTGAAACTTTGAACATAACATTTAATGTAAGATATACTTGTCAATTAAATGTTTGACATAAGGTTAAGATTGGGGTTGGTACCTTGAATAAGGGGATGACAAATCGTCTCAATAACCCTCTACTTTTTTATAATATATATTGTATTCTAAATTGAATTTGTAAATAGGTCATCATTGATTGTCTCCAAACAACTATATAAAATCTAGGAATGATACCTCTTCCATATTAATGATTACATTAAAGAAATTAAAGCATGTACTCTCATCTTGAACTTTGTCATCGTCCCTCATCCTATCAGAGACTCAGAGTTCACTTGTAAACTCTAACCTTTATCTGAAATTACTTGATCAGAGAGAACACCTATTGTAATTCAATTAAGTGTTTATCTGCAAGACACTTTGTAATTATTTGATTCACTCCAATAAGAATTATACGTTAAAAATTTATCTTTTGTGTTATTAGTTCAATCTTTTATCATCATTTCATGAAATAGTCATAGATTAGGGAACTATAAAACCATGTGTCATATGTATAGATTTTAATATTTGCTTTTATGTAACAGATTTCCTCAATATTTAAGTTTTGAACATGAAACTCGCTACATTGAGTTGCTGGCTAACGATACTTGGGCCCAGTGACGGAACCGGGGGTCTCGGGACATCCATGGATTTTTGTGGCATAGTGTTAATTTTGTTAAAAAATCTCGATTTTTCTTAAATGCACCTGGTCCCTAAAAATTGTGTTTATAGTATCGTTTAGTTTTTAAGTGCACCTGGTCGTTTTGTGTCATTGTTCTGTTCCTGTTTGGGCCAGACCTAAACCAGCTCAAGTTGGAGTCTACAGACCTTCTCAAATTTGCTAACAACATTGGGTGAATATACCATACTCGTGAACTTACCTAAAGTAACAACCTACAGTTACTCATATGAAGAAGAAAGGGAAAGAGCTTGATTTAAAGATAACGTCATGTGTTATATTACATAACATGTAACATGTGTTGTAAAGCATTAGTACAGATGCCAACTTATCACCACGTGAAGAATTGAACATGCCAAATTTCATGATCGCTTTTGTGTAAAATGATAACGACAGCATCCCTCCTGCCTAATTCTGGAAATGGTATCCATTAGCCCACCCCATCCACGACGTAACGCCTTACCAATTCTGCTAACACGTTTTTATGCTATGAAATGCTTTAAAATGATAATCATGCATGTGCGATGATAGACACTTATACGACACTAATACTTCCACAACTGCAGTTCAAAATCTTTACTTTTTAATGCCATGTGCACTATCCTAATTATTAGCTGTACATACCAAATTGAAACAGAGATTCTTAGCATGTTTTTGGTATGGTCACCAAAGAATTGAAATCAATATCTCTTTCAATCTTATTTTGAAGAGGAGACCCACATTTCACCAAACTGTTTGATTAATTACAGGCACTTATCGGGAAGAGTATTAACAAAAATGGAAATCTAGATCGCAATAACTTTTGTACCATACATGTTTTTGTTGAACTTCCTGAGTCATCACGTGTTTATTAAATTGCAGTAAATTTAGGTAGACATATCTTTCAAGTTGATTAATTGCAACAATTGCGCAATCTACATAAGGCCCATTCTTCATTGTCTTTAGTCATCCTTTCAACCGAGTTTTTATCTTACTTAGAGCTGAAAATATTAACTCAAACTCTTTTCTAGTAACGTAAATCCATGGCCCCAGAAACGGTATGTGAGTTGCCAAACGTGCCTTTGACGGAGGATTTTGAAGACCTCCTAGAAAACATGGAACTAGATGAAGGGCTACTTAGGGAGTTACTTCAAGGAATGGATGATGATAACATGGATCAAACGTCAACAACGGAAACAATGGCTAATGACGTGTTACCTGTCAAAGAAAAAAATGGTGACTCCTTTCATTTTCTTTCTGATTATGAGTCTCAACTAGGTTTTGACGAGGACAAGCAAATACAAGATTTTGATTACTGGGTTAGCCATGAAATGGCTGAAATGCCTTGCTCATTTCCAGGTTTACCATTTGATAACGAGATGATGCCTTTCTGGCACGTGGAGAATCGAGCTGAATACAATTTGATCGATGACATTGCTTATATCGAGTTGTGGGAGAAGTAAAATTCCATACAAAATGTTGTATCCCCCAAATTAAAAATATATATATGTTTGATTATTCAAAAAAATGTATTAAAGAAAAAATCCAAAAAGTTGTGGGTTATTTATTACTGTGACTAGTTACAAGGTTGAAAGATGGAAAGCATCCCTGTTTCAATTTTAAACTTCTCCAAATCCATTAAATGCAAGTGGCTCTTTTTTCCTCTTGTTGGCACATTCTATGCCACTTTGTATGTACAATAATCAATTCTTTATATCAATGACGTTATAGAAAATTCGGTAAGTACACTTAGTAAGTGATACAGAATTGCAAGATTTAAAGCTTAAAAGCTTTTAGCATACATGCGTAACTTTGATCCAATAAATATAAAAATAATAGTTAGTGTTCAATAATGATACAAGGAGGTCAGCATACAAAATAAGTGTTGAGTGTTAGCTAAGCGAGTTTGAAACCGCGCGACGCAATGGGATTGCTTTAGGACGTGAATTTGGATAGGGACTATTTTTGCCAAATTGCTATAAAGGACTTACTTTGCACGACACTTAAACCTTGGACTATTTTTGTCAACTTGGACTTACTTTGCAAACGACATTTAAACGTTAGGACTATTTTTGCCAACTCATGAAAGTTAGCAATTAACGTTGACACGCGTGGCGTATAAAACGTTTATCTCGCTTAATAGTATATAAGTAATGACACATAAGAAAGTTTTGTTTGTACTCGTTACTGAAATGTGAACGTTACTTTTTAAATGTTTCATTTACTTAAAACCAAAATTAATATTAACTTATCTATACAACTTTATAAAAGTTTAGGACTTTTATATAAAGTAGTCTTAAAATTTTTAAGACAAAAACATTTCTTAATTAAGAATATAATGTCATTTAGTAAATGTTGTTGACAATATTGGTCAATACTTTTTAATAATTGTGATGGTCAATACGTTTAGTAATAAAAGTCTTTAAGGCTTTTAAAGCCCTTTAATAAAAAAAAGCTCACATAAAGTTGTCAATACATACATATTATTTTGAAAATTTAAAGGTCTTTTATGCTTAACTTATTTTGAATACCGTTTATTTAAATACCCACAGAAAGACAAACAATAAGAAACAACCCCACGGACCTCCGTTACACTACCACCACCGGCATCTCCTCAACCACGCTAACCGCAACCACCGGATGCTGCCACAAAAATAATCACGGCACCCGTAGATCGCATTCTGACGGGTACTTTCTAGTTATAATTTATAACTCGATACTTTTTAAATTAATCCGAAAATTAAAAAGCGACACTAGTTTTGAAACGAACAAATCTAATACGAAGTATTTTTATTTTCTAGACCCTGGTTTAATAAATGGATATTCCATCTATTGAACCCGTTAATGACTTGGTTTTCTTTGTGAGAGACTGCTTATACATTTGGGCCGAATTTAGTAACTACAAGGCCCAGATTTCCTTCTCATCTTGCGATTGACAAAAAAGCAAGTCTTTGCTTCATATTTTAAAAGCAATGCCAATGATGTCACAGCCTTTAGATTGGCATCAGTTATGTTTGGTAACAAGCGTTTTGAAGCAACTAGCGATTACCGTTTTGCACAAATTGATTGTTTGGAAAGAAGCAACTATCATTTTACATTTTTTAAATGCTCCAAATCAAAATACTATATTTAATAGCATTTACAAGCAAGTAGCGTTTCCACTTACTAATTATAATTGTACAGTTTTGTAACCAAACGTTTTATCAAAGCAAACAACTACTATTTCCTGCTATTGATGTTTTTCGTTACTGCTTCTTGCTATCGCTATTTTTGCCAAAATTACCCTTAACTTTTTAGGCCTCATTTCTCAGACTCTTCAATTCTATATATGTATTACGACTATCACTTGTCAGAATTTAAGTGAGTTTAAGTAGAAATTAAATCTACGGATTACAATATATACTTATTTCACCAAATGAGTAATATAAGAAAAACCATATATTTGAGTAGACGAATTTCTACATTCTTCAAAACGGACATAACCCCAACTCAACTATTATAAGTCACAACACCATTATGACTCGATTCCAGACTCGGTCAAAGATGATAACGCTAATCAGTTGATTCTTTATCTTAGCAAATTTTTAAACCAAGCCGAAAAGCTCATATAAAGCAACACATGTGTATTTTATTTTTCTTGAATAATGTAACAATGATACAAATAAATATAGAACTTATTGCATAGCAGTCTCTTGATCCAGCAGGGTATCTTTTTCTTTGTATATAGCATTGTGCCCGTTGTCTATTTATGTAACATAATATACAATTATTTAATGAACTGTCTTATTAATCATAAATAATTTTAATTGAACAAACTGGTTTTAAAACAAAAAGTGTATTATTATACGTAATCAAGTTATAGATACGGCTAAGAAATTTCAGTTGCACATGACAAGAAATCCTTATAGATGAAACAAACAAAAGAGACAATTTTACCTATGAACTACAAGAAAACAGCCCTTTAGCGACTAGATTAGCGACACACCAATAAAAGTCGCAACATTGCGACACGTTTATCGACTTGTTTAGCGACTCGTGTCGCAAACTATGTCGCATATCATGTCGCAATATATGTTGGTAATTGTGTCGCTATTTTTGCGTCGTTCTAACCTAAAGTCGGCAATGAAGTCGCTAATCTTGCGACTGTCAAAAACAAGTTGCTAAATACATCGTTAACTTGTGACGCCATGTTACCAAGTTGCTAATCATGTCGCAAGGTTTGCAACATTGACAATCACATCGCGAAATATGTCGCTGGTATTGCGACATCTTTAAATGAGACGCTTACCAAGTCGCTAAACTTAAGACATCATTCATTTTCTTTCATTGTTCGAAATGTATCATCTTTTCACATTTCTATATAAGCTTAAAACTTTTACTATCGATTATTTTTTATATTCTTATTTAAATTAAAAATATTTACTATATAATAATTCTTTTGACATGTGTAATTCTGATCTAATCATTTTAAATAAATATCTCACTCACCCCTAACCTCCACTCCAATTTCCCTAACGCCTACATTGTGCTCAAATTGTTCGATACCACCTACATCGCCGTCGTACCTCCGCCAATCGCCACGACGATCGACATGATATACCGCCGCCAGTAGCTGTTAACAGGACGATCGACATGATATACCTCATCTTTTGGTAATTGATCCGATTGAAATCATTTTCTACTCATCTAGATTGCTGATCGAGCTTATAAACATTTTTGTTAGTGATAATTTTCTATTTGTTTAACAATTTATTCCAGTTTGTATGATGAATATTAATCATCTTTTGCATATATGTAGGCTTAATATATGTGTGATGTATGTTAACTGCAAATAAGTGGTAGTTGTGTGAGCTTTGTTACAATGTGTTTAGTGTGATCTCTGCTTTGAGGTATATGTTCTAGCGTGCGGTTATTTGCTGAAAATATCAGTTTGATTTAATGCACATGATTTGTTCGATAAAATGCCCAAGCAAAAAAAGCAAATATAGTTAGTTTGATAGTTACGACTCTTTGATTATTTATTTGTTGATGGAGTGTTTCAGCCTATAATTGAAGCTCATATTACACTCCAACATAATCTTTTTTAGGTCATTGTTCAAGTTCTTTAGTTATTGTCACTTGTTGTTCGAAAAAAAAGAAGTTATTGTCACTTGGAGCCTGGACGAAAAAAAAGGAGTTCACCACTGCCATTTCATGGTAAAAGAGTAATGATTGTTATGCATTATCATACGCTATATACATGTGTATGTGTGTATTAGTTCATATATCCTACTTGATGGTTAAAAGTGTGTAGAAAATATGCCATAGAGATTAGAAACTTGAGACATTTATTTTAGTTTTAAGTGGGAGCGTTGCACCTAGGCTAACCATGGTTAAGATTGTTATGTAAATTTAATAATATGCTAATTTTGTAGTTATCGTGCAGTCATCTTTGCTGCACTTGAGACCTAAAAGTATAGTTGGTACTTGGCATCCATGCATAGATTGCTCCCGAGGTTTATTGTGATAGTAGTAACTGAAATGTCGATGTTCATCTCTTTTCCTTATTAAAAGTGTTCCCTTTGTTGGCTAACCCTAAAACATATGCATATTACTCTTATAATTTAGAATAAGTAACATAAAGGTTATTTATTGATACTTTTATGTTTTTGTGCTATTTACAGTTTTGAACCAAACACTATCGATCTTGTGGATCCTTCTGAGCTTGGGTAAGTTTCAAAAACAAATTCCGTCGAGAAGAGAAAAGGATTATTATTGTTTATTACTGGATGTCCATTTTTCTGTAGTTTTTGGTTCTCAGTGTTGTCTGAGTATTTACCAGACCTTGTTGATAAGGTAATATCATGAATGTTTAAACTGTTGAAGATTTATGCTCAATTAAATATTATCGAGAAGTTGAGAGTCATATTGTAGATTTAACTTGTTGACCGTGTTGCAGGTTTAAAGTTGTAGGAGATGTGTTTGTATTTGGAGACAAGCTCTAAGATTCATGTTCTATAGTTGTGATTGTACTCTTAATGGCCAGGTTAATATGTTTTTCATACGGTGAGTCTGATAACTTAGCTTGTTTTTTTTAATAACGACAAGCTGTTCACCACTAACTTACCATAAAGTTTTACTCTGACCGCATAGTATTCATATGTTCTTATCTTTATTGCTAACTTCTGTTGATAAATGACCAGTTGGTTTTATGTTAGATCATGATTTTGCTTCGCTTTTCGACTTTTCATAGTGGTCATATGATATTATGTGAATCGTTTTATAGAGAATGATGGATTACTAAACACTTCGTGGGGGCCATATAAGAATTTCTCACTAGAAGATTACACTTCTCAGGTGATCTATTAGTTTCAGTGAATTATGTGTTGTGCATTATTTGGTTACAAATTCTCATAGCTGATGTGTGTTTTTACATAATTGTCAACATCAACATTGCAACGTCCAAATTCTTGTGCAACAACAGACTAAGAGTGCTAGGTGATTAACCTTTTATGGATCTCTAAAGATGAAATGATTATTGTTATTGTTGTATTTGTAGTTAAGAGTACCAATGAGGTTTCTTTCGCTTTAATTGTTACAGAATGCCTCTCAATGTCGCGCAATTCCCTCAAGCGGATAGTGATCAAAATGATGTACATGACAAGCATTCAGAACCAACAAAATCTCCTGATTCAGGTTTGTTATAATATATAACTTGTTTGCCATGAAGTTTTATTTGACCTCATTACAATCACAATGTTGACATCTGCCCATTCACATTTACCAGATTGCTTACTTGTATGCTGACTTGCTTTCTAACTTGTTGATTACTTGTTTATAGAGGTGACACGAAGTCCAGGAGAACTAAAAAAAAGGAAAGGGAAGTGGTTATGGAGCTTTATAGGAATGTCATCTGTTATTGGATTGCCACCAAATATAGCGGTTGGTAAAGGTTAGTGCTCTATCAGGATAAACCACAAACTTTAGTTGCTTTCGTGGACTGCCATCAGATATAGCGATTCCACAAATTGTTTAAGTATGAATTCACATAACTCATGCTAATAATACACACTTCTAGTTTCATATATGCAATACAATTAAGAGACATTTAGCGTTGTTTTCTTTGTTGCAATCAGATGTACTCAAGTGCCAAATTGTTCGTTGTTAAACAGATTAGTTCTAAATCAGCTTATTGATCAACACTGGCTCATGACGTGGCTGTTGCAACTTGGTAAGAGTATCTACTTTTTGCTTACCCTTCTTTTGTAGCATATTGTTGAGGCTGAACCCAATTTACTTTTATGCAGAACTCGTGAATGGGTCGTATCTTTGGAATCCATAAAATAGAGACGGAAAATGACCCTACGCACACTTCTTAAGCTGTTCGATCCATTTCAATGCACATCACTCATACAGGGTTGTATCTATGGATTACCTAGTACGTACTTTAATATTACAGAGTTTCTACCACAATTACTTACGTAGAACCTACAGGTTATAGGTGGTAAAATGGGTAGTTGGACGGGTTGGGTGATGGGTCGAAATGGATAGATTTGGTAACCATACGATTTGGGTTGGCTCGACCCAAAATTTAACTATAGAGATTTGGACGGTTAAACACACTTCTAGGTTTGTAAATTTAACTATATAGTCGACATGTTATGCATCATTGAGTTAGATTATTCCTTTTCTCGAGTTTGTTACTATTGCAGCAGATGCGAAACGATCTTCTGGACAATTTATTACTTAGTTAACTTTTGATACTCTTGGATATAAATTTCAGGGGGACTTAAAGATTTTGAATTGGGATGCAAGACACGGTGATATACTAGCTTGGACAATCGGCTTGTAGGGTTTGTATTGGAATGGTGGTGACTGTTGATTATGGTTGTAGAAAAACAGTTGCAACTATGATATGCCTCTTTTATGTTTGTATTGAAAAAAAGGTCATTCTTTAGGCCACTACTTGTAAAAGTGTAATAATATGTATAAATTATTTCTGTTGCGAGTTTTTATTATATTTGTATTGCTTTAAAATTCTAATTCTCAAATTAATGTCATATCTAGTAATGGTGCCCAAGAACATTGGCACAAAAGATACTACAGGAAAATAGCAACTTTGGTCGCGATTGAAATAGTGACGTTTTTAAATTTAGCGATGTGTATAGCGACTTATATAGCGACGTCGTTACAAAAAAGCGACACAAATGGCGTCATGAAATATTCATGTCGCAATTTTCTAGCGACATACTATCAGAAGTCGTTATACTTGTCGCTATATATAGCGACATACTTTCAGAAGTCGCAGAAATCTGCGACTCGTTTACAGCGACGTAGCAGTTGACGTCGCTAACAATGTCGCAGGAACAAAATTCGTCGCTAAATATGTCGGTAAAGAAGTCGCTAAAAGACATTTTTCTTGTAGTGCGAATTATTACGTGTAGTAGCAATCCTAAAAAGAGTTTAAATGTGTCTTAGACGATAATGTGGGGTGTTTAGTATTTTGTTTTAATGGAGTTTAGGGTTGCACTTAGATTAATAAACTAGTTTCTTGACTAGCGTCTAACATCCTTTTGAAATTATAGTTCCATAAGGACTGTAACCCCCTTCCTATGTGGTTGGTCAGCGGTTGTGAACTGGCCACATAGTGATCTCTTGGTCCATGTTGATCTCCCACTCCAAGCAAAAACGCACGCAAAGTTGTTGCGTTAATTTTGATTAGTTATAAATTGTATTTGGATTGTTGGCTCATGAAAATTTGTTGTTAGGGTTTTATATTTTCCGCTACATGTTTTCTGCTAATTGATAAAAAGAATTTTAAAATTTGTCCTTACGTTTTCCATCAATGGTATCAGAGCCACTTATACGAGTTTATGACTAAATGTGACATGTTTTAAACATGAATTTTATGGTTTTTGTGTCGTCTAAATCTTTTCGGATTTGGTATGTAGTTTGGTAACACAAATGTAGATCTGACTTGATGGCGATTAATCAGATTAGATTTTTTATGTATGAAATTAAAAGTTTTTGAAATTTTATATATAATAAAACAGAACGCTTCAAAATACTGTAAGGCTCAAAGTTCAAATGATTTAATTAATAATCTAAAATCAATTTTCAAATTCAATTAATGTCATTAACATTCAATTGAAATAAGAAAAACGAGCATACGTCCCTATTTTGTGTTAAATCATTGCTTGATGTGCGTTTGAAATGAAAACCTCAATTTTAATTTTTGAAAAAAGTTGACCCGTGTTAACCGAGTTGCCGAATTTTTTTTTCCGATTTGGCCGATTTTTATCCTACTTATAAGGTGGTGTGAATTTATATATATAAATGAGACCCAAATAGCAAGTGACGACATGTTATGAAGGATTGTGTTGTTGGCATGGACGCACCTATATGGATGTCGGGTGTGGCACATGCCACACCAACTTTTGGATCACGAAGGTGTAATTTATTTTAAAATGTATCGGTTTTTGGTATGTGCAACCCCCAATATTTATGCTATTTTCTTTATAGTGAAAGAGTTGTGTTATGTGCAAAAACTAACGTGACATCAAGTTGGGTCATGGCATGCCTTTAGCAAACGATGGCACCTTATGCTCTGATAACAGGGTGGTTTATAACATTTCGTAATCTATACTATATACTGTATGGCTAGCTCGGTTCTTTTATTTGTTGATGATAACATTGCGTGTTTTTAATTGACTCTATATTCTACTTCGCAGAAAAGACTTTACAAGAAACGTAGTTAATAAAATTGAATATAATATAAATTCACACCACCTTAGAAGTAGATATGACATGTATTGTCATGACTAGTGTATAAATAGTTTTTAAAAGTAAACAAGGTAATTGCGAGTTGGAAACTTGGAATATTACGCAACAGGATAATAGGTCAAACAATAAATTTTTGTTGGTGATGGAGAGAATGGTAGTACTTGCATGGTAAAAATCAAAGGGACCATTGATAATTGCATCATCTAATAAGTTAGAGAATGCAACAAATAAACAGACTAAGCAATGAATATACCATATAGCATCCAAGATATGCCTATACAAATACTCAACTGCATGCTCTTTCAGACCAAAAAATCTTAAAAGATTGACTTTGCTACAGATGTTATGAATTCATATCAGTCTCTGATGACATATAATTACTTAATTCTTGTGTTTATAAAGTCAAACACCTATTCCAGAGCGGACTACATCACCACTCGTAGTGGTGCAACCACCACGTGCAAATACCTACGACGCTCTAAACACCATGCATGGAACCACCACTTTGTACGTAGTTTGTGGTGCAGACCACAATTTTTTTTTTTTTTTTTTTTTTTATTCTTCTTCATATGTGTGTTGGGTGCATATTGCGACGAGGGTGGTGGACATCAAAGGAGTTGGCGGCCTTTGCAAGATTTATTACTACTAAGTGTATTTCTTGTGCCATTTGTATGTTACAAGAATTATATTAGCTTTTGGCCCTTTCAAAAGAGAAGATATATATCTTTGGCCTTCTTAAAAATAAAAGTTCAAGCTCCGTTACTGATAATGGGTTATGTTTATGTGTTTGGTTTGTGATCATCACTACGATTGTTTGGTGATTATTTTTATAATAGGAGTGAATGCAAATATAACAATGATGAGCATGATGACCATTACATCGTTGTTAGATAAAATATGTAGCTTATTTTGTACAGTTGAACCATAGAAAAATACTTATTCTAGAAAATTTAAATTATATAAAAATCTTCACATTAAAAATAATAACGGTGTGTTCTTGAGTTTTGTTCATAAAGAAAATGGAAGTAATGTAAAGTAAACAATTTCCTCCTATTTTTGAGAGGAAACACTTTACTTTCAAATAGCCTAAAATTTTCCCACTTTTACTTCCTTTTTCCTTTATAAAAAAAGTCAAGAACATGATAATTTTTTTGTTTTCTTTCATTACTTTCTCTTTCCTTTATAAAACCAACTTGAGAACACAGTGTAACATACAAGTACACCGCGTATTTGCCCTTTTTCTACATTTTTATTATAGCTATGTCATTCGGTTAGAGGCCAGCTAACATATATACTCTTTTCGTATCAAAATTATTGTTCTCAAACAAAAAACATATAGTCTAAAAAATAAAACCATTATACTTTTTAATCAATCAAATATTTTCTCCATTCACTAAACTCTTTTTTAATTGCTTCAGACAAAAAGATGCGTATTATTTTTACACATCTTAAAATAAAAGTAAGGACAATAATTTTGAAACGGATGAAATATTTTCAAAGCTGTTTGCAACAAGTTTTTACGTGTCAGATATATAAACGAGATGGGAATTATTTACATACATAACTTATTTGTTAATTCACATTAATCTTTGCATTAAATTGAAATTTAACTTTCAAAAAAAAATCTTTGCATTAAATAGTTTCATTGTACATATATCATGTTTTAATTGTTTGTACGTTAGGATGCAACACCTTACACATGGTAGTAACAGGTTATTCTTTTTACTACTATAAATAATTTTGGATGTATATAGAGAGATTTGGAGGGATATGAAGGCAAAGAGAATGGAAAGAGGATTGTCTTCTCATCATTCCCTTTTTTGCAGGTATTCCCATCATCATTCCTCTCTCTGTCCCATCATCATCATCATCAACTCTACTGCTTACTCCCCAATTGGCCCTACCTCAAAAAAATTTCCATCTAATATACAAAAGGGTTTTTCTATCGGCCTAAAGTCACAATATAAGAATTGAAAAAGTATACAAAAAGTAGTTAAGGACTTATAAAAAACATATATTTTTTATAGTACTTGTGTCTTTTTTTTAAAGGCCTTGAGTACTTTTAATTATAAAAATTTAGATAATATATCCATATTTATATGTGTAAAAAATTTATCACACTCATTATTACCACAAATGAGAAAGGGGTGAGATATTCACACCCTCCCATAGGAGGTTATCCAATCATTGAATGCATCTCCGATTTGTACGGTGTGCATCGCGGATTGTACAGTTTGACTAAAAGTTATTGAAGTGACAATATAGGGAAGGTATGTATATCATATCCCAATGAGAAAATATGAAATAATAATTTTACACATTCTTAACTGTGATCATTTGCTTTTAAAATGTGGATAATTCAATTAGTTTTTTGTAATATATTATTTTCCAAATAAGTGTATCATATCCGAACACTCTCTTTAGCCCTCGACTAATATAAACACTTGCTAGTTAACTCAATAAAAAAGAAGTCTAGGTTCTGTTACTGAGAGGTGTAGTTGACTTTATAGTAGAGTTCGTATTGAATGTTGAAATACAAAATCTTTAGGTATTGACTATCTAAGGATGACGATAAGACAAGGGAATAAACTCTACACAGAACAAATACTACTCCATTGTCACATCATAACGGCCCGTTTTCTAGATATTAATTTTATTCATCTGCCATATTAAATAGAGTAATGCTATTTAGATTTATAATTCATGCTTAAATACATGTCTAATGTATATATATATATATATATATATATATATATATATATATATATATATATATATATATATATATATATATATATATATATATATATATAGTTTAGTTGAAATAAAAAGTATGTTTGGGTAAAAGGATAAAAAGGGTTAAAGTGTAAAATATATCACTTGAATGGTAAAGTATTATAGCCATTTAACCATTTCTCTTTCAATTCCTCATTTAAGGGAGGAGGAGTTGAAATTTATCTGCACTGTCTGCCGAGGGTCTGGCGTCACCTCTGTCCAATAAAAAAGCTTCCAACTCAGCTACTGCGATACTACACTCTCACTACTCTAAGTGGACGGTGATGCCGTCTTCTACCTAACACTACTTTTTACAAAGACAAAAAAAAAAAAAAAAAAAAAAAGAGAACAAAGCTTTGCAACAATCGGCTTGAACTCGAATTCTTCAACTTTCATATACCTAAGAGTGGGGTGGTGTAGCCTCTACTGCTAACCCAACCCGATGCCTTACCCGCATCCACTCCTTCATGCCTAAGCCTTTGTAACCACTCATTTAAGTCTGAATTTGGCTAATCATGTCACTTTTACCTCAAGTAGCAAATCCACATACGAATTTCCATGTCCTCTTTCTTTGTAATTATCACGCCTGCAAAGGAAGAATTTGCATATATTATATTTTGGGTGTTTCTAATAAACTAAAATATATTCATATGTATGACCAATATTACCTATCGTAAACTTGTAAGTTTCAAAATACTACATTTTTTTTTTCATTTTTAGTTATTTAGTCTTTGAATTTGGTGATGTTTTATTTTTAATATGTCGCATGATCAATGAGTTTTATTGTGTGTCATTATAATGTATCAAAAAACTAAGTGTGCCAATAAAAATTTGTTAACAAATTAGTGTGTCATTACACGTGTACTTAAAAGACTAAGTATGTCAAAAAAAACTTAATGTGTTACTAGAAATGTATTACGAAATAGTGTGTCAAAAGACTTTTTTGTTACTAAATGTGTCATAAAAAATAGTATGTCACTACAAACGTATAAAAAAAATGTGCCACTAATATGTGTCAAAAAATTTGTGTGATGAACAAAGTGTGTCACTACAAATGTAACAATATTTTGTAGTGTGCCACTATAAATGTATTAAATTTTTGGTGTGTCACTATAAATGTATCAAAATATTTAGAGTGACACTACAAATGTGTTAGAAAATATTTGTGTTTCATTACGTATGTATAAAGAAACTTAGTGTGTCAAAAAATATAATAAAAATGAACAAAGTGTGTCACTATAAATGTAATAATATTTTATAGTGTGCCACTATAAATGTATTAAATTTTTTGTGTGTCACTATAAATGTATCAAAATATTTAGAAGGACACTACAAATAACAAATGTGCTAGAATATATTGGTGTTTCATTACACATGCATAAAGAAACCTAGTGTGTCAAAAAATATAAGAAATTAGTGTTTCACCAAAAGGAAGAAAAATAAAACATTTGAAACCGGTCAACTTGAATAAAGAAGAAAGAGAAAACGTTTTGACATTAATTGTGGACTAATGAAGAAAATTAGAGCATGTGAAATTGGTCGAAGAAGCAATATTTAATTTACCAATTTTGCCCTTTATTAATGAGTATTAATGCTATTAATATTTCAATATTTACTAAAACACCATTATTAACCTCATCCATTGATCAATTTTTGTTAGCTATATCCAAGGATTAAAAATCCTTCTTATCCTTTCTACCTTAATCTACATTTTACAATAACCAATCTATATATATATATATATATATATATATATATATATATATATATATATATATAGGGAAGGGATGGTGCGGATTACATTTTAAGTAGGGATGGTGCGGATAATATCACGGTAACATTCAAAAAAATAATTCAAAAAAATCGAAAAATTAAAAAAGAAGAGACAACAATTTATTAAGAATCATTGAAAAAAAAATTCGGAAAAAAATAATTTTCATGGTTAAAAGGTACAATGATATTATGAATTTTGTTAATATCAAGTAATTATCGAAACTTTCTTATATCACTCTGCTAACTAAGGCTAGCGGTAGTTTCACTAAGGCTAGATGGTTTTCTAAACTAGCGATGATATTAAGTTTTTCTAATATCAAAAGTAACTTTTAAGTATAATTGTTAATATCACGTTACTTTTTACATGTTTCTTAATATCAAAGTTAATTTTTAATATCACCGTAAGTTTTCTTAATATCGTAATAAAAAGGCGTTGATATTAAGTAAAATTGTTAATATCATGATGGGACTCATAATATCGTTAATATCACGGTAGAACTCATAATCAAAAACAAAATTGCTCGGAAAATCAAAAAAATTAAAAATGAAAGAAGATATGATAGTAAGGATCGAAAAGGAAAAAATTAAAAATCGTTTACATGGTTAATTCTCTAAGTGAAGATAGCGCGGATCTTTACTTTTTACAAAAAGTCAAGATCGAGATCGAAATAGGTGATGCGGATCAATCCGCACATCCGCATGCAATTAAAAAATCCGCACATGATCCTCATTCTATATATATATATATATATATATATAGAATCCGGATCGATTGAGAAGGTTTTTATTTTGAGAAGGTTTTAAAACGATAGATTTTAACTTTGATTCATATTTTTCAGCGTAAAACTCATTTTAATGTGATTAAAATTCAAAATGTGTAAAAAAAATTTGAATCAATGTTAAAAATCTCGATTTTGCAATATATGTAAATTGAATCATCTCGTACAAATTTAATGAATTATCATCATAACTTCGATTTTAACAATGATTTGTGAATCAAATTTGTGATTTATAGATTCGATTCACCATAAAATGATGTTTCTTGTGAATCAAATAAAAACATGAATCAATTTGCTCAACGAAGATTTCTCAATCTTCTCAAATAAAACCTTCCAATGGAACAGGAGCCTATATATATATATATATATATATATATATATATATATATATATATATATATATATATATATATATATATATATATATATATATATATATATATATATATACGTTTTTGGTTAATTGAGAAAGTTTTTAAATTGAGAACGTTGAGAAGCAATTTGAACCATACAAATTAATTAGTTTTAATACATTATATAAGTCATTGATTATAATAAAAAGGGCAAAATAGTACTTGAAGCATACAAGAATTAACTCCTACAATTATGCCTTCTTTAATTCCCAATTTGATTGCATAATAATTTTCCCCATCTATACGTTTTTTTGCCAATCTTTATTTCACATATCCTGGTTTTGTGAACCATTCTTTTTCTTTTTATTTTCTTTATTATTAGTTACCAGTACAAATAAAAACATATTATGAATCTTAAAGATAAATTTTGAATATCGTAAAACCACAATAATACATGATTCAAGTTTTTAAATGTAGTATGTATTGCGCACAATTTTTAGGTTTTGAATCATAAAACATAGTAGCTTTTAAAAATGTGAACCTTTAGAAAAACTAGCAAGTTCATTTTGAATCATTGTTAATATGTGAATCATACATCAATTCTTTGGGTTTATGAATCATAATCAAATTAGTGAATCAATAAAGAATTTTTTAGTGTTTCATTTCAAATAACATTCAGATTTATATAATCAAAAGTGAGTTATTGTTTTCCTTAATAAATCCTTTTTAATCATTCTTTACTCATAAGAAATTAATAATATGTGAACTAACTCGATTTTGTTTTTTTTAATCTTTACTAAGTGATAAAATAATGAATCACTAACAATTAAAAAAAAGAAAAAAAAGAACATTACTTAAAATATGAATCATCACATGAATAAATAAATGAAGGTTGGAGTAATTTTAAGCTTAAAAGTATTCATTTGGAAGAAGCTGACGCTAAGGAAAATATCAAATGAATTAATTAGTTATTTATGAATGTATGTTTGGAGATGGACAAAAAGCATGAATTAAAGTAGTGTTAAGAAAGGAAAATATAAAATTCTAAATGCCTATAATGCCCTTATATTAGCTTAATTAGATGAATGATCAAGATTGCTCTCATTCTTTTCAATCTCAAACTCTTCCACCGATCCGGATTCTATATATATATATATATATATATATTTTATATTTATATTTATATATATATATATATAGAAAGCTAAGATGCATCGTAAGAATATAGGGGCCAACAAAAAGGGTCATTTGCATATATATCCCTCCAAAGATACAAAATTGCATATATATCCTTTGCATTCATAAAAATCATTGTACTATGTGCATCAAAAACTTATAAGAAGAATATATATGGAATTATTCACCTTTGGATGGATATATATGCAATTCACCCCAACAAAAAAGTACACAATAATCCACATAAAAGTACAGATAAGTGACTTTTATGTCGGTCACTATTTACTTTTGATGTAATTATAGTGTGTTTAACTTGTGCCCCTAAGGCACAAGTTAGAAAAACCCACATATATATATATATATATATATATATATATATATATATATATATATATATATATATATATATATATATATATATATATATATATATATTATATATATAGGGAAGGATCGGTGAATTACATTTTAAGTAGGGATGGTGATAATATCACAAGAACATTCAAAAAAATTAATTCAAAAAAATGCAAAAAATTAAAAAACAAAGAGGACAACAATTTATTAAGAATCATGAAAAAATTCGAAAAAAATCATTTTCATGGTTAAAGGTACAATGATATTATGAATTTTGTTAATATCACCGTAATTATCAAGCTTCTTAATATCACTCTTAAAAGGCTAGCAGTTAGTTTCACCAGGCTAGCGTGCTTTCTCACTAAGGCTAGCAGTGGTTTCTAAACCAGCGAGTGATATTAAGTTTTTTCTAATATCAAAGTAACTTTTAAGTAAATTGTTAATATCCGGTTACTTTTACATGTTTTCTTAATATCAAAGTTAATTTTTTAATATCACCGTAAGTTTTCTTAATATCGTAATAAAAAGGCAATGATATTAAGTAAAATTGTTAATATCACGATGGACTCATAATATCGTTAATATCGCGATAGAACTCATAATCAAAAACAAAAATTGCTCGAAAAAATCAAAAATTAAAAATGAAAGAAGATAACAATAGTAACGATCCCTCAAAGGAAAAAATTAAAAAATCGCTTAAATGGTCAATTCTACCGTGAATTACGCGGATCTTGACTTTTACAAAAGTCAAGATCGGATCTGAATTGGCGGTCCGGATCCATCCGCACATCCGCACGAATTAAAAAAATCGCACCGATCCTCTCTATATATATATATATATATATATATATGAATATATTAGTTCTGATCTTTTGTGATTAGCTACACTTTTGTATTAATGTGTAAATGTGAATCTCAGTTTTTGTGGTCTGGTTGTTTTATTGGACCACGATTCATTCTTGTGTATTTTATATCAAGGATTGTGCTTATGGTATAAAAAATGTTAATAGCTATCACATATAAATTGGCTACATTTTTATAAACAGGTCATTTGCCAACCTTCATCAAATACATGTTGAATTTAATCAGCCCAATAAAAACAACCAGACCACAAAAATCAGGATTCACATTTACACACAAAATCTGTATAAATTTGGCTTACAAAAGATCAGAACTAATATATTCATATATATATATATGTGGGTTTTTTAACTTTGTCTTTAGAGCATGAGTTAATACACTATAAGTACATCAAAAGTAAATAGTGACCGACATAAAAGTCCTTTATCCATACTTTGTGGATTATGTGTCTTTTTGTTGGGTGAATTGCATATATATCCATCCAAAGGGTGAATAATTCCATATATATTCTTCTTATAAGTTTTGATGCAAGCACAATGATTTTTATGAATGAAATGATATATATGCAATTTTGTATCTTTGGAGGATATATATCAAATGACCCTTTTGTTGGCCCTATATTCTTATGATGTCTTAAACATGCTTTATATATATATATATATATATAATATAAATATAAATAAATAAATAAATAAATATATATATATATATATATATATATATATATATATATATATATATATATATATATATATAGGCACTTTATTTTCGTAATCTACTTTAAGTGTGAGAATCATGAGAACCACTTTTTTACAACTAATTATACACAATGTACATCATTTAATGCTCCATAGCATTTTGTTATTTTTATTTAATTCAAAATGGTATAATAGTAAAAGACGTTTTCACATTATTTTTGTTTTTTTATAATTCCCGTTTTTTTTAGATCTTAAATTTCGGATTTTTTTTTAATGCAAACATGTTTTCAAATAGTTATGGTGCATACATGTTTTATATACTTAATCATTATTTTTTTAAGTCTCAAGGAGCATGCATGTTTTTTGTTTTTTTTGTTTTTTTTTAAATAGGCAAAGATGCATACATGTTTTTTTCCCTAAATATTCAAGGTGCATACATGTTTTTAATTAGTCAATGTGCATACATGTTTTTTTTAGCTAACACTTTTCTACCAGTATTTTTACATGATCATTATGTTTTTTGAAAGTTTGAAACACAAATTAAATAACATAAATCATTATAAAAAGAAAAACAAGATTGATATACTTAAATGTTACATTTCACTTGATTACAAGTATAAAAATACATGCAATAATCATATATCTCCAAAAGTCGCAAATTATCTTCATGTATAATCGTGTTCATCCACTTCCCGGTCTTAAATGATATCATCATCTTCATTAATCAATCTGAAACAAGCATGCACGGAAAAAATTAAACCACAAACATATAAGAAACAAAAATTAATCACAACCACTAGCCTAACGCATATGCACAATCTTGTGTATATTAAACTAATGTAAACATGGTTTTCAATCATAAACAAAAAACATATATGCTTTTATAATCCAAAACACAAAACATAGATGTAGTTAGATCTCACTAATTAAAACATGTATGTTTTGAACATCTATGTTTTGAACATACATGTTTTGCAATATATCATGACAATCATAGAAGTGGTTAGACTAAACTATAAAATTTATGTTACAATAATCTATAAAAATTATAGGACCAATCATTGTGGCTGCTTTTATGTAATTATAATTAAAGATGTCATGACCAAGTGTGATATATTAATTTTCAAAATGGGCCACTGATTGAATGTTGAGACATGTGTTATGATCGAACATCCCATTTTGACTTGAAAACGATAACCAAACACCCACTTTGACATAAAAAAATCAGCAAACTAAAGTAAACATCAAGTTCTTATATATGTATCAATTTACAAAACATATGTGCATTGATGGGTCAATCACTTCAAAGATGAAAGATAAAGAATTCATAAAATGTATACTACATATCATATGTAGGAATTTAATTCACATACAGGTCTTGCCACATCAAAATCAAATTGTTTCTTAGAAGCAAAAATTTAACTATTTTAAATCTAAGCTGTTGTATAGATCAAAAGCCAAATATACATAATAATTTTAGATCTTGTTAATCAAAACAAAATCAAAATGGACCTACCCAAAACCATTAACACGATCTTGAAGTCATCTATGATTATGTGTTCACGATTCGAATAAGAAAAGAAAAGCGGTGCTTGTAGCGATCTCCGGTATAAGATCTTATATCATCAACCATAGGAATTTTTAGATCGCTTAGATTTGAAAGAAAATGAGAGAGCGGCTAGGGTTTGTGATGATGGAGGAGGCAGATGTTGATGGAAGGGGAGAGATGAATGTGTGAATTTTTTAAATTAAGTAATTAACGATACATAGTAATGGCTAAATTAACGGGACATTTATTAAAAGTAAGAATTACTATAATACCCTTTCAGCTTTTTAAAAAATAGTTCAATCTTTCTACTAATTACATTAATGGCACAAATCATCATAGCCCTTGATCAACAAATCTAATGGCTAAAAGTGGTTCTCGTAGTTCGCGATAAAGTGAGTTGAAAATAAAGTTTCACTATATATATATATATATATATATATATATATATATATATATATATAAATATAATCGGATCGGTTGAGAAGAGTTTGAGATTGAAAAGAATGAGAAGCAATCTTGATCATTCATCTAATTAAGCTAATATAAGGGCATTATAGGCATTTAGAATTTTATATTTTCCTTTCTTAACACTACTTTAATTCATACGTTTTTTGTCCATCTCTCCAAACATACATTCATAAATAACTAATTAATTCATTTGATATTTTCCTTAGCGTCAGGTTCTTCCAAATGAATACTTTTAAGCTTAAAATTACTCCAACCTTCATTTATTTATTCATGTGATGATTCATATTTTAAGTAATGTTCTTTTTTTTCTTTTTTTAATTATTAGTGATTAATTATTTTATCACTTAGTAAAGATTAAAAAAACAAAATCGAGTTAGTTCACATATTATTAATTTCTTATGAGTAAAGAATGATTAAAAAGGATTTATTAAGGAAAACAATAACTCACTTTTGATTATATAAATCTGAATGTTATTTGAAATGAAACACTAAAAAATTCTTTATTTATTCACTAATTTGATTATGATTCATAAACCCAAAGAATTGATGTATGATTCACATATTAACAATGATTCAAAATGAACTTGCTAGTTTTTCTAAAGGTTCACATTTTTAAAAGCTACTATGTTTTATGATTCAAAACCTAAAAATTGTGCGCAATACATACTACATTTAAAAACTTGAATCATGTATTATTGTGGTTTTACGATATTCAAAATTTATCTTTAAGATTCATAATATGTTTTTATTTGTACTGGTAACTAATAATAAAGAAAATAAAAAGAAAAAGAATGGTTCACAAAACCAGGATATGTGAAATAAAGATTGGCAAAAAAACGTATAGATGGGGAAAATTATTATGCAATCAAATTGGGAATTAAAGAAGGCATAAATGTAGGAGTTAATTCTTGTATGCTTCAAGTACTATTTTGCCCTTTTATTATAATCAATGACTTATATAATGTATTAAAACTAATTAATTTGTATGGTTCAATTGCTTTCAACGTTTCAATTTAAAACTTTCTCAATGAAACTGAAACATATATATATATATATATATATATATATATATATATATATATATATATATATATATATATATATATATATATATATATATAGATATAGGCTCCGGTTCCATTGAGAAGGTTTTCATTTTGAGAAGATTGAGAAATCTTCGTTTGAGCAAATTGATTCATGTTTTTTATTTGATTCACAAGTAAACATCATTTTATGGTGAATCGAATCTATAAATCACAAATTTGATTCACAAATCATTGTTAAAATCGAGTTATGATGATAATTCATTAAATTTGTACAGATGCATCCCTATAATCTTAGATGCATTATAACGCACCATAGTGAGTTTTCTAACTTTTAATCAGATGCATTTACGTATATTAGATGCATTTCATTATTTCTCTTGTTTTTGTTCCTCTGCACATGCCGAAATCATGAAAATCAATTTGCACCATCTATACATTAAATTAACTTTCGAAACTCAAGATGTTGTATCTATATAAATAGAAATGCATATAATGCAAGTCGTTGCATCTCAAATGCGCTGCTTTGGTCACTTCACCACTTCTTATTTTAATTTACTCATGGATCTCTACTCTATATAGATATATATATATATATATATATATATATATATATATATATATATATATATATATATATAGTTAGATCAAATAAGAAGAAAATTAAAATAAGAACGATAAGGTTAAACTATAACCATCATTTCGGACGCATCTACAAAATGACGATCTCCTTAAAATTCTCCTTCCTATTTAAAATGTGTGGTAAATCATTTAACTTTTATTCTTCTCATTTTAGCTTTTCTTCTTATCTCTTATCCTTCCATATATATATATATATATATATATATATATATATATATATATATATATATATATATATATATATATATATATATATATATATAAACATATTTTTCTAGACCGACATATATAAGTGATATACTTATATATATATTTACAACCCGTGATACGAAAACCTAAAACGTTTCCAAATAAATGTTTGACAACTCTTATAACTATTGGACAAGAACTTTACGAACTTCGACAATTTAAGGAACCATTTCGAATATATGAATATGATATCAAAAATGAATTATAACTTGAATAATTTATAAAGACCTTTTGTTTTGAACTTTAAGCATTACCACACAAGTTATAACCATACGAGTGTCTCAGAACTAAACCATTTTCCAAACATTACCATTTGTGGTCGTAAACGGAATATATACCTAAGACTTGCCACATTATATTTATGTTTCGTGTTGAAGCCGTTGCCATATCGTACTTGATATTGTTGTGCATTTTCTACTGTACCACTGAGGTGAGTTCATAGCCCCACTTTTACTCTTTTAACTATTTTATAAACTCATTGGGGGAGAATACATAATACTACTGCTTTTATGATCACAATTGCTAGAAAACTAGATATTTTTTTTCTGATATGTGTTATTGCCTAAGTACCGTTTGCCAAAAACACTCGTGTATCATGGACCATTAATCACTTGCGAGTGAGAGCGAAAATTGTGGATAGATCTATTGGGGTTGACAACCCCGTTTGTGCTGACCGGTTAGGAAGACAAACGCACTATATTTGAGTAACAAGGTAGATTTGGCAACCTACCTCCAGGCGGACACTATATTATTACCTTTATGGTTTTAAAGTTTCAGTTAACGTTTGGCGTGTTATGAGCTTAAGGCAATAACAACCACTATGATTATGGGTGCAACAACGAGACCCACTGTTTATTAAACTGGAAATCTTGTGATCAACTATTTTATTATTAAACCTATGAATTAACTCAACCTTTGTATTGACTTTTTAGCATGTATTTTCAGTATAAAAAAGCGATAGTTAAACTCTGGAGGCGCTTGGGTATTGACATGGCATGGTCATAGATGACTCAGATATACGTTGGGGACCACTTTACTTTTTATGGGCTAATTTTTCGCATTATATTTTGAAAGATGTAAACATAAATCTTTATGAAATAAGATTTTTCAAGTTAAACCGTTATTCTATACTTTGTATTGTGATATCAATCGAGTAATACCCCGATAACATTTACGTCCGCTGCAAAACATTTTTGAGGGTGTTACAGTTGGGGTGCCATACAATATCTTTCCAGCTTACGTGACAAGTATTCCCTCTGACATATTTCCAAACATTGCTAATAAAGAACTTCTTTTCCTTGCCATCATTATCAACCCACACAAGTACATTTACTTAGACTTGGGGCTGCAATACTACTTAGCCAGTTATACTTCTCCAACCAGCTTGGTGGCCATTTCCAACCTTGATCATTTAGGACATCTGCAATACAATCTGAGTCCTTGAAGCCATGATTAAAAACTTCTTTCTTGCTTATAACATTTGACAATGGTGTGTTACCATACCATATGTCATGCCACACATTAATATTTTTGCCATCACCAATCTTGTATCTCATATGTTTTCTCACCACTCTTATTTATTTTTGATAAATAAAATAACAATATTTTCTTTAACGAAAAATCGATCGATAGATTATGGAATCGTATTAGAAAATCGCAAAACGTAAACCAACAGATTCGTAGTGCTTAGGAACAACACGAACCAGATAGATAAGACAACATTGGATACACCATAATCTTTGAACTCGAAATAAATATGAAAAACGCAAAATTTTATTAACTTCATATTCGACAATTTACAAGTAAAATTAGTACTACCTCATAAAATTTATGATGCTTGTAATTGTTAGCTTTACAAGAACTTTAAAAAGTTGCTACTAATTATGATATTTGAACTTAGGTCCTCATATACAGACTCTCAAACTCTTTACTACCACTTGTACCTCTGAAAGCTGAAATTAACGTTCCTCATTAGGACAAGCCTAGTAGTACATTGATAAGGATTTAAAATGTACGCTTTTAGAGGGTCATTTAAGCCCTATTTCGATACATTTTATATATTTGTTACTGCTTAAAATTTTACTTTTCACTTTTTAGGTCTTTTGGAAGCAAAATGCTGGAATGAAGCATATTTGGACAAAAAAGAGCAAAAACATGAAGAAAATGGTAAAGTGATCAAGATCAAGACACTCAAGGTCGCTCAACTGAACTCGACGGCGTCCATCCAAAGGCTTATCGTCCCTTTATGAAGACTTGATAAAAGTGCACGGCGACTTAGTGGAATTTCTCTGTCCTAAAGATCGACGGGGTCACGCCTAATATATGGAAGGCGCATTACACTTTTCACCCAAACGACCCGGATCTAGAACTGGGACGACGTCATAACTAAAGACCGACGGCCACAAATCTCGGTGTGACGCCGCACTCATCGATGACTGGCCTAAACGAAACCCTAATGACGGCGAATCGGCGGCGCTATTAAAAGGCGATGTCAAGAATTGTAAATCTATATATAGAATTCGATTTTTCTGTATTTTAGAAGGTAGAATTTTGGAGAGCAAACCTTAACTCAGTTGTAGTCCGACGTGGACAGTATTTTAGGGTCTCATACCTTATTTTACACATCAAGATAAGTTTGTTATTCAAATTTATCATCATGTTTACCCCATGTTCAATTGATTGTGTATATGCTTGCTTGTCTAACATGTCTAGCTAAATTACTTCTGTGTTTGCTTAGATCTATGAAACTTAGTTATTGATTGTTGTTAGGTTATTTCTTGTCTTAATTGATATAGGCTTATGAGTTCAACTAGGCTTTCGTTGTATTTATTGCGTGAGTATGCTTGAAGACGATAGGGTGATCGGAGGAAATAGCCTAGGCTTGCCGATCCCGTGAATCCTATAGGAGAGATAACCTCATAGAACTAGGGAATACGCACACCCTACGACTAATAGGAATACAACGCGTTAAGATAAAGGACGTGACAACTCAACCGACCAATAAAAGATAACTAGGGAGTAATAGTATCTAAGTGAACACATCTTTAATCACCATACGAGCACACTTCAATTATACATAGCTATCCGTAGTAATTAGTTGAATTAGATAATTAGTAGAAGTAGAGAAACCGGTAGAAGCACCCCCCCCCCCCCCAATCAATTGCCCCAAGATTTTACCCTCTCTTTCTAAAAAACATAAAAAATGATAAAAAAAAAAAAAAAGAATCATCCTCAACCCCACCTTCTCGTCATAAATTTCTTTCTGTCATTCATATTCCCCTAGAGAATGATATCAATCCCCGAGGCTTACCTCATAATACACTACAACGATTATGTTCACTGCCTAAAAGGTTGAAAATCTTGCTCGTAGAAAAAGAGGTTTTCTCGACCCCGAACCCATGCATCAAGTTTTTGGCGCTGCTGCCGAGTAATAGAATAGCTAGTTAGACTTCTATCTCGTTTAGGTTCCCTTGCTTGATTCATATCAAGTAAGATTTTTTTTTCTATTTTTCATTAGCTTCCTTGTAGTCTATCTCCCTTCTTTGTGCTTTTGTTCGTAACCATTTTCATTGACTATTCTGTTAGCCGTTATAGAGAACGTGAATCCGCCAAAATTTTCACCCAATCGACAAAATCCACTACATAATTTGCCCTTCCCACTCAAGAATGAGATCTTAAGGTTCTGAAAACATCATGATGAATCATTTCCCGAGGCATGGACTCGAATTAAATACTTAGTACCAAAAAGTCCTTCATCATGGTCTTGATCTATTGTCTCCACTTCAATTCTTTTACACTCGTATCAACCACGAAACCCAAATGAGACTTGACTATATAGCGGATGGGGATATTTGGGGACGTCGTGTTCAAGATGCATGGGAAATCTTTGAGATTCACGCCTAATTTAGAAGTGGAACATGGGACCCAAAAAATGAAAGTTTAGACCTATTCTCAATTTGGAAGGTTCAGTCGAAAAGGTTGTTTAGGAAGGAGATGATTAGAGTTGAGGCACCTAGGTGCATGTTATTGTTTTGCGCTACCACAATACATAATGAATACATAGGTGATCTAGATAAGATGGAGGATAGATTAGAAAATCCAAACCCACCGGATACCCCACAAGCCCTACCGTCACTTGAGGAACACACACCGCCTATAACTTACCCACAAGAAGTAGAAAAGACTATAGGAACTCTGATTGATATAAAATCTTTGGACCAAACACCACTAGAGAATGTAGGTTTAGATGCTTGTTGTCATGACCTCTCTCTTAGTTCTAAGGAAGTTCTTAGCTTTGATGAACCGGAGCCTCAACTAAAACCCTTACCCAATTTTCTGTCTTTAGATGTGAATCTAGCAATTGAATTAGGCCCTAATCCACCCATCAAAACAAATAGTCCGGGTAGTTGCATGATAAAGGTAGTAGACTCTAGTCCATGTAGAGTGGAAGCTAATATAGGAGTAACCCATGACCTTACACACTTACATCACCCATTCATGGTTGATAAAAAGAAACATTATGGGTTTAAACCGTGTTTATTAGGTCAAGATGGATCCTTAACTAAGAATCTCTTGAAGTTGATAGAAGATGATCCCTTTCTAGGAGGAAGACTTGATTCACCCGCTACACCAATAGAATTGGGTAAGGTTAGTATGATAGGAGCACACTCTTTTAGGCATATAAATTACCCATCACCCTCCCCTCACATGGCCAATTTCCACCCTAAGGGTGTGTATCGCTACTATCACCCGCACTTAACCTTAAGTGTAGGGAAAACTTCCGCTTTATCCGTTAAATAAGGCTAAAGTCAAGCTCGTGACTCGAACAAAAACAAGCGCTTCTTGGGAGGCAACCCATGTTTATTTTTTTGAATGTTTGTTTTTAATTTTTATTTGTGTGTTTATATATATTTTTCATTCATGTTTATTCTCATGTTAGACTTTGTGAAAATGCTTTATTTTGTCTTTAACCTCGTCTTAATAACATATAAAGGTATTTTACGAAAAGATAAGTGTAGGGAAGATCACATATGTTTTTAAGAACATGAACATGAGATTAACAATAATTGAAATTGTATATATATATAATTGAAATTGTATATATATATGTGTATGTGTGTGTGTTTGTTAGAGTCAAATGCTTGTATCGAGTCATAATGGATATTTTGCAGGAATTTTTTCAGGTTTTAATGAGGTCATTTTTCTAGAATTTTTCCAAAACACAAGAGACCACTTTCTCGTCAGACAACCTTTGAAGGCGTTAGATTAAAGTTCGACGACGCGAGCTATGTAAAACAACATGATCCGCTTTTCGTTTTCAGGCAACTTATAAATTTTTGGAAATTCCTGTGTCTTAATTTTTCGTAAAAGCGTAAACATCCATTCAACAAGCATTATATCTTAGTTGCTTTAGTGTATTTATGTGCCATACCTAATATATGGAAGGCGCCACCACACTTTTCACCCGCACGACCCGGATCTAGAACTCGAGACGACGTCGCAACTAAAAACGACGTCCACAACTCTCGGCGACGCAGTCCCATCGATGACTCGCCCAAACGAAACCCTAATGATCGCGACTGGCGTCATGCGTAGCAAAGGCGACGCCGTCGCGATCGTAAATCTATATATAGAATTCTATTTTTCTGTATTTTAGGAGGTAGAATTTTGGAGAGCAAACCCTAACTCAGTTGTAGTCCGACTTGGACAGTATGTTAGGGTCCCATACCTTATTTTACACATCAAGATAAGTTTGTTATTCCAATTTATCATCATATCTACCCCATCTTCAATTGATTGTGTGTATGCTTGCTTGTCTAACATGTCTAGCTAAATTACTTGTGTGTTTGCTTAGATCTATGAAACCTAGTTATTGATTGTTGTTAGGTTGTTTCTTGTCTTAATTGATATAGGCTTAGGTGTGCAACTAGGCTTTCGTTGTATTTATGGCGTGAGTATGCTTGAAGACGATAGGGTGCTCGAAGGAAATAGCCTAGGGTTTCCGATCCCGTGAATCCTATAGGAGAGATAACCTCATAGAACTAGGGAATACGCACACCCTACGACTAATAGGAATACAACGCGTTAAAATAAAGGACGTGACAATTCAACCGACCAATAAAAGATAACTAGGGAGTAATAGTACCTGAGATAGGCTCATCTGGTTCAATTTGAGGAGGATAATCGGTCTGAGTTGTCCTACTCTCCTATCTGGTATGCCTACTGGGTGATGATTGTTGTTGTGTGGCTGAGTGATCACCATCTGTGGGTGTGTGTTGGGAGCCATCTGTGCTTGATGGTCCTTCACTCTCTGCAAGTAACATGTGAGAAAACAAAGGCACTACAGTCCCACTATACCCCTTCACATCCCTTAACATAAACATTTTTGTGAGACTGCAAGTTTTATTTCAGAAGATCCAAAAATAATTGTATAACCTGGGATACATCAAAAATTTGTTTTCATTAATAGCATTTTTAATCATACCCTCAAAAATATAATTTGAAAATTGAATACCCAGCTTGTTGCAAGGCAGATCAAGGCTGTGGCTATATTTGTGGGGAATGCATCCCAGCCAGTCCTTTTATAACTCAGAGAATGTAGGAGGGTATGAATCAGAAACCTCTATTGTGGGGAAAACTGGTTTTTCTTAAAGTTAAAAGTGTTGTCATGTCGATACCCCATCAATGAAAGTTGTTTAATAATTTCAGTGGCTGGCAAAGTGTTAATACCTTGAGCATCTCTAAGATGAAGATGTTCTCTTAGGGATGCTTCAGTAATAACAATTTTAATGCCATCCACTGTACCAGTTAACTGTTGGACCCCTTCATCAGTTGTTGAGACAATTGCAGTTTGCCAAAACTTCTTGACTGGAGTACATAAGATAGTAGGGTTAAAAAGTAAAGCAAACCTTATTCGGCTTCTATTAAGGAAAGCTACTATCTATGTGAACTTTTCATTGCCTTCTGGTACTTCCAAGCACGCCACCATGTTGTGCTTGTCAACAAAATCAAGAGGAGCCATTAGCAATAAGAGTTAGGGTTATTAAGGTGGGATTAGTTCTCAAAAGTCTTTATAGAATTCTGGTTAAGCAATTGAGAAGTTATGCAATATATAGTGAAGATCTTGAATTTTGATTGAACCGCCTAGAAGATATTTTTGGTAATAAGTAAAGATTAACCAATTAGGAAACCTTTATATAAAGAAACAGGCGGTAACAACCCAATTTGCAAAAGTAATTATTGCATAACAGACTTTTAGTATAAGTACTAAAGGCTAGTTCATCAGCACTAACTAGGCTATCAGTACTAACTTATAACCATCAGTATTAACTTTACCCATCAGTATTATCTTATAGTTTTGAAATCATAATACTGAAACCCCATTTTAAAGGGATTAAGTATGGTGACAGACACTTAATCAAAGGTTGGCCTCATATAGCCTCTGGTTTGGTGAAAACCAATGGTTTCAGTGCTAAGCACTGCCTGTAGAGGTGGCAAAACAGGCGGGCCAGGCGGGCACGGGCACGGGCTAAACGGGCACGGGTTAGAATGGGCACAGGCTAAGCAGGCACGCCAAACGGGCACATGTTATACAAATTGTTTAATAAAGACCTAAAAGCATTTAAATAAATTTCTTTAAATGTAATATCTTATTTATATTAAAAACTTAAATATATTATATTAAAAAAAATTCTTTAAAACGATCGTAATGTTCTACAATTGAGGGAAAAAAATATGCCCGTTAGTGCCCATTTAAGTTTTCATTGGGCTATATGTGCCCATTTCAAAAAAAGGAGGGTGCTAAATGTGCCCAAATCTTTCAAAAATGTGCCCATTTAGCCCATCTTTTTGCTTTTGGGCACATTTTGCCACCTCTAACTGCCTGTGATGGATAGTCCCATTCAAAGGGCCTTCCTGACAGGGTTTCCAACTCGTGGTAGCTTTTGCCTCCAACACAAGTGTTGGATTCACGTTTGCTCGATGTTCTCTAAGCCAGATGCCCTTGGGCTAGTCACACTATCTTTAAACAGATATAATGGCAAAGAGTGGGTTAGTGCAGAATGAATCTGACTAACTGAACCTATCAATTCATGTTCATTATACCACCAGATGCCACATTATGCTTTGGCATCACACAAGTCAGATTAACAACATGTTCCATCATGTGGTTGCATCAGAATGTTTAAGGGAAGTGAACCACATTTGTTGCATCAGTTAATCACCAAAACACATCCATACTGCTTGTGCTATGGCTGCAAAGTTAGTTCAAAACCATGAAAACACAATCCAATATATTTTCTTGCCAATCCGTATTAACTTTACACTAGCAGTATTAACCAGATAACAATCAGTACTAACCACCAGTTTACAAAACTTTACAATATAGTGAGAGATTAAGACATATTATGGATGAAGCATTCCAATACTTGTGACCAAGTACTGAAACCTTCCCAATTCAAAAGATTTTGTTAAAAGATCTGCAACATTAAGATCAGTATCAATCCTATCAACCTGGATGAGCTTCTTTTCATTACAGTCTCTTATAAAGTGATGTCTTATCTCAATATGTTTAGTTTTAGAATGTGCAACTGGATTTTTAATAATGTAAATAGTACTATTGTTATCAATGTAAATGACAGTACCTATAAAATTATACCCATAATCAAGCATCTGATTCTGAATCCAGAGAACTTGACCACAACAACTTGCAGCAGCAACATACTCAGCCTCAGTTGTAGAGTTTACCACAATTCTTTGTTTCTTGCACTGCCATGAAATCAACCTATCACCAAGAAACTGACATCCTCCTGTGGTTGACTTCCTATCAAGACTTGCCCTAGCATAATCACCGCCGAGTAAGCTACCAGATCAAAGGGAGAATCTTTAGGATACCAAAGACCTAGGTGAGCATGGCCTTTCAGATATCTAAAGATCCTTTTAACTGCATGCATGTGAGAGACTTTTGGAGAGACTTGGAATCTTGCACAGGCACACACTGCAAACATAATATCTGGTCTGGAGGCAGTCAAATACATCAATGAGCCAATCATTTACTTGTAGAGGTGCTGATCAAACTCTTCACCCTCAACATCTGGAAGTAGTGGCTTATTATGCTCCATGGGAGTGCTTGCAATCTTTGTATTTTCATAGCTAAACTTCATCAGAATCTCCTTCACATACTTAACTTGACTGATAAATATGCCATCTGTCTTTTGCTTGACCTGTAGCCCAAGAAAGAAGGTGAGTTCTCCCATAGAACTCATCTGAAACCTATCTTACATCAGCTTCTCAAACTCCTTGCACAAATCCTGCTTGGTTGACCCAAAAATAATGTCATCAACATAGATCTGAACCAAGATAATATCATTCTTCACATTTTTTTATGAATAGAGTCTGATCAATCTTTCCTCTTCTAAAGCCATTGCCCAAGAGATACTTGGCCAATGTTTCATACCATGCTCTTGGAGCCTGATGCAGACCATAGAGTGCTTTTTCAACCCTGTATACTTTGTCAGGAAAGTTGGGGTCTTCAAAGCCTGAAGGTTGACAGACATACACCTCCTCCTCAATCTTTCCATAGAGGAAAGCACTCTTCACATCCATCTAGTATACAGTGAAGTCTTTGTATGATGCATATGCCAAGAACAGTCTGGTAGCGTCAATCCCTGCCACAGGAGCAAAGAACTCTTCATAATCAATACCTTCCTGTTGTGTATACCCTTGAGCTACCAGTCTAGCCTTATTCCTTATTACCACACCTCTTTCATCCTTCTTGTTTCTGAAAACCCATTTAGTGTCAATAGCTCTTTTGCCATCAGGAAGATCTACTAGAACCCATACATTTTGAAGTTTGAACTAGAGAAGCTCTTCTTGCATTGCTTCTACCCATGCTTCATCTTCAAGAGCTTTGTAGACCATCTTTGGTTCTGCCTGTGAAACAAAAAAAGAAAACAAAAATTTTTGTGTTTCACCATGAACCCTCTCTACATATATGGCACTAAAGAAACCAGTCTCACTATGCTGAACTTGAGATCTTGGTGTTCTTTCAGCATGAACACCCACAATAACCTTCTCCAAGGGACGATCCTGACTAATTCTTCTGTGTAGTGTAACAGGAACAACATAGGATGAAGCTATATTAGTAATATCAATCTCATCTGCTTCATCATTAGGATCACTGGAGTCAGAAACATCTGTATTGACTGATGGAATAGCGTGAAATCCATCAGTATTAACATCTGGCCCATCAGTACTAATATGTGGCTTATCAGTATTAACCACATTAGTACTGATCACTTCAGTTTCAACAACTACATCATCTTCATTGAATACTACTCCTTCAACACCAGTGTCAATGGTCTTTGGAGACTGATCATCATCTTTGTTTGCCTCCCCTGAAGAAGTGCTTCCAATTTAATTGTCCTTCCAAATGGGCAATAGGACACAGTCATCATCATCATCAGAATCTGCATCAGGACCTTGCTTTTCTCCTGCAACAATGTTAGAATCCACAGAAACAGGCACATAATTCATGGATTCAATTAGCATATCAATATCAAAAAGCCATTTTGGTCCTTGCCCCTCTACACTAGGTTTATCTTCAAGAAACTTTATGTGCAGATTCTCCTCTATTCTTCTGGTTCTAGAATTATAAACCCTAAAGGCTTTACTACTCAAGGAATAGCCAACCAGATATCCACTATCAGACTTTCCATCAAACTTTCCTAAGTGGACAATGGTATTGAGAATAGAGACATGACACCTAAAAGGTTTAAGAAAGTCTAGGGTAGGATTTCTACCTAAGAACAACTCATAGGGAGTCTTGCCATGAGGCTTTACTACCAAGACTGCTTACGAACATAACAAGCGATGATAATCGCCTCACCCGAGAATGTTGTGGGTAACTTGGAATCTGCTAACATTGTCCTAGCAGCCTCAATCAATGTCCTATTTCTCCTTTTAGCAATCCCATTTTGCTGAGGAGTCCTAGCTACACTGTATTCTCTTTTAATACCCATAAGTTGACGGAAATCATTATCACTTGGTTTTTAAACTCAGTCCCATTATCACACCTAATGATTTTAACTTGCTTGTCAGCAAGGTTCTCTACAGCAGTTATGTATGACTTAAGGATTTCACTGGTCTCATCCTTAGTATTCATGAAGAAAACCCAAGTAAATCTACTAAAATCATCAGTCACAACCAAACAATATTTCTTATTATTCAGGCTGCTAACAGAGGTGGGGCCAAATAAGTCCATATGCAGCATATGCAGTGGTTGGGTGATAGAGTTAAAAACCTTGGGCTTACAAGAGGCTCTATGTTGCTTCCCTTTGAGGCATGCAATACATGTCTGTTTATTTTCAAATCTTTTTAAAGGTAAACCTCTTACAAGGTTATTTTTTGCTAAAAGATTTATCACCTTAAACTTCACATGACCTAGCCTTCTATGCCATAACATAGATTCATCCAAAGAAGCTGTAGCAACTAAAACATGTAAGGTTTTCTTTGGGTACTATGTTTTTCATACTTACACTATATAGATTGCTTTTCCTAGGGAACATAAGTAGTATCTCATCTTCACTAGGCAACTTGAAATTAGGAGATAAAACTAAGCAATCAGTGTCTGTGAACAGAACAAAATTCTTCTTGTCACACATTTGTGACACACTGAACATATTATATTTGAGTTCTTTCACATAGTACACATCTTCACAGTCCAAATTACCATTCTTGATTGTGCCTTTACCAGTAATTCTTCCACCTACACCTCCTCCAAAGGAAACATATCCTCCATTCAAATTAGTAAAGTCTGAAAGATAGGATGGATTTCCAGTCATGTGCCTGGAACACCCACTGCCTGAATAGCCAAGATCATCATTATTGTTGGAATGTCCCTGCACACAAAATAAAGGAAATTAGTTCCTTTTGGGGACCTAAGCCATTACTGACTTGGATTTGCCTCGTGCATCAATGTAATCATATTTCTTGAGAGTAACTGATGCACTTTTGGGTTGAGTGGTCTTTCTAACCCAACAAGCTGAGGGATTAACAGCATTGCCCTTGATTCCCTCAGCAACACTTACTTTTGAAACAATAGTTTTAGTTTTAGGCTTAAAGGTATTAACTTTTGGCCTATCAGTATTAAGTCTTGGTTCAACAGTATTAACATTTTTCTTGTAAAACTTAATTTGTTCATCATAGGACTTAAAGGTTTGTGCTGCTCTACCATAAAAGGGCCTTGGTTAAGTAGATGGTGAAGATTTTGAAAGGTTTCTTTTGGGTCTTTCACCAAATACTCTGGGTTGTGGTCTAGCAGTATTAACTGGCCTTGAAGTATTCAAAGGTTTTATGCCAGTCTTAAGAATTACTGCTCTTGGAGTCATGATTGGTTGAGGTCTCATAGGGTGTCTGCATTGAGCCTGCAGATGAGAAAAACTTCCACACACAAAGCAAGATTTTTTATACATGACAAATTCATCTCCTAATTGCTCGGATTTAAGCTTGTTCCAGTTCCTTTGATTGCCTCTAGGACTGGATGACCTGTTTCATCAGACTATACAGCTCAGCATATTTTACTGTCTTCCTAACAAGTTTTTCATTAGGTTTTACAGGTTTAGAAACCTTCTCTTGCTTTGATTCATCAGACTCTACACCTCCTTGAATCTTTTTATTGTTAAACACATACACCTCAGGTAAATATGTGTCACTGGCACTTTCAAAGGCTTCATCAGCCTTTTCAGTTTTGGTCTCCTTGACCCTAGAGTCACGAACAAATGTGGGTACCTTAAACTATTCTAGGCCAGTGTGTTCAAGGTCTATACCAGGAGGTGAGGGTATACCTCTGAATGGTGGAGGTGCTCTTTTATATCCCATTCCTGATTTGGCTTTGCCAACTAGAGAGATTTCAATCATTTTATCTACTATCTGAGAGTTATAGTGATGTGTATCCTTAAAAGTATCAACACTGAGTTCTATGTTATCTTTAGCTATTGTGACTTTCTCTAGTTCTTCTTTTAGCACACTTATGGTGGTGTCTTTAAGAGAAATTTCCCTATTAAGCATTGTTGTTGTTTCAGAAAACTTTGACTCATATTCCTTATAATGCACAATTTGTTTTTCCAAAACTGCTAAGCCTCTTTTATGGTTTGCTAAGTTATAACTGGTTTTAGAAAGCTATTCAGCCAAATTATCAAACTTAGTTTTGAGAGACTCATATTCACTTAATGGGACACATGTATCTGAGCAATTTGTTTCAGTATGTACCTCAGATACCAAAGCCATGTTGATTGGACTCTCTTCTTCATCAGCCATGAAGCTCCAATCATATCTAGCATCATCAATAGCCACCATTGCTTTGGAAGAAGAATCATCATCTTCACCACTTCTTCCTTTGTTCCTGGGGCTTCTGCATTCCCTGGCAAAATGCCCAATCTTGCCACAGTTATATCACTCCACCTTTCCCTTGTCAAAACCAACAGTATCTCCATCATTGATCTTGATCTGCCTCCCAGTCTCTTCATGAACCTTCTTGCCCTTATACTAATCAAGGCAATATTCCACTTGATATCCATCTCTTCAATGTCATCTTCATGGATCTGTTTCAGGTCATCATGAGTGATCCGGGATCCCTTTGTCGCGTAGATGAAAGCATAAATGGTACTTTCATTGATGCCCGCTGCAGTGATAGCCAAACAATCAGTATTAACATTAGTACTAGGAGTACTAATACCAAAAATGTCTTTCTCATTACTAGTGACTGGGTGAGCTACAAAAGCTATGTTTTGTGACCCGGAACTGGAAGATGCAGTTGCAGCTCTCTTCATATCTTGTTCAATGACCTTAAAGTTATTGAACAAATTGTCCAATCCCATAGTTTCAAACTCTGCCTTATTCTTTCATACAATGACATGTGTGTCCCATTTTGGTGATGAAAGATTCTAACAAACCTGAGATTGACATCTTCCTGAGAGATATCCACACCCAACACTGCCAATTTACTGATAAGTTTTTGAAGCCTATTGTAAACTGAGTCAATGGACTCAATAGCACCAGCAATGAAGTTTTCAAACTCTTGCTTCAAAATAGTTTTATGAGTTTTCTTGGTGGCAGAGTTTCCACCAAATCTAGTCTCAATGGCTTTGAACAAAGTCTGAGCATCCTTGTGTTTGCTGAAGTTGAGTTGATGATCATCTGGTAATGCCATAAGTAGAAGACTTCTGACCTTGAGATCATTGCCTCTTTGAGCCATTTCATCAACAGTGACATGTTCACCTTTGTCTTTAACAAAAATTTTGCCACCAACTTCTTCAGAAACAATGGATTTGTAGGAGTCTCCATTGAGCACAATGTTCCACAGCTTAAAGTCAAGTACCAAGAAGTACTGCTCTATGCGCATCCTCTAGAGTTCATATTCATTTGGCTACAACTTAGGAACTCTGGTAACAGCAATGGATTTGCTTGAGTCAAAATCTATTTCTTCAGTTTTGTCACACAAGATCTTCTAAAACAAAGCTTTCAGGACACAAGCTCTGATACCACTTGTAGAGTCCCAAACCTTGGATCTAGAACACTTAGCTTGTAAATGAGTAGTTGCCTTGGATGGTTCCAAAACAACAAAGAGAAACTTTGTTATGATTTATGAATACACACAAGTATGCGGAATCTACTTGAATGCACTTAGAAGATTAAAGTAAACACAGAATGTAACACCAATGCTTCAATATTACTAATCAATAATACGAGTACTCTCCTAGTACTAGGGTTTACAACCTTGAAGCTTTACTTAAGACGACTGGGGTGAGGGAAATGCTAGTGTGTATAAGAGATATATTCTAAACTAGCTAGGATCTCCTTTTATATACTAAGGAGATTCTTTACAGAGATAACTATGCATTAAACGTATCATATCTTCTATAGGAATAGAAGATATGCTATTACAAAGCATACACGACATCCCATACATAGAACAGTACAAAATATACACTCAGTACTAACTTCTACACTATCAGTACTAGCTAGTTAATACTCTTGTATTGTCACTATCAGTACTAACTTCTAAAGCTAAGAGTATTAACTGAATATGTGAATTTCCCAACAAGTATGACTTGGAGAACACGTCATGGGGCTCTATAATGAGCTTCTTGGCTCATTCATTATATACGATATACACATGCCTAATACACCTAATGCAAATCCCAAACGCATGCAAAGACCAAAAGAATGCAAAAAAGATTTTTTCTTTTTACTCCTTATCCCAAGTGTTGTGATCGGCAGTAATATACCATAAGGGAATTTCGATCGAGTTTAATCAAGAAACAAAAACATAGTGTTTGGTTGTTTTAATTCGTGATGGAACTAGCATTCACCTTTCTAGTATAACGTATACTGTGAGCAACCTTAGAGGCTACTTATTAAGTAGCTAAAGGGTTTTGATCCAAGTTAATAACAAGTTCCAAAGATCAATCAATTGTCTTAGTAATTCAATTGATTAAAGGTTAGTACTTTATGTAGTTTACTTGTTTATTCATACACATCAAACTAGATATATCCGTTTTGTACTCGTGATATTAATGGTTAATAGTTTTTCAAATCCCAACAGTGACATCGTGAGCAATTTGTTTGACGTTATGGGTTACACCTGTTGGAATCACTCCTAAACCTTAATTCAAGTGTTAGTTACTCATATGTAATAGGTAGCTTATTATGGCCTTTATGTTTGTTTAAGGTCTAGCTTATGTAGAAGGCCCATAAGCTTAGGCCCATGTCCAATAAGGAAAAGGGAAGGAGTAGGAGTGTTGCCCTAGCTCCTTGCCTATAAATACTATGTAATAACCCTCACTTGAGGGTTGGTTGTTCAAGTTATTTTCTTTCACTACACTCTACGCATAACCGTGTCTTTATATCGTGTGTTTGTGTTTGATTTCTTGTTCAATCGCCTTAATCTCTTTCTAAGTAAGCTTGTGTTGTAAAACTAGTGACCTAACAGTGGTATCAATCGCCTAACTAGTTGGGTGAATCGTTGTTTCTTGAAGTGGGTTTTTTTGGTCCTACGCGTAGAACAACCTTGATACTTTGGTTCGCTTAAAAACGTATTTTTTACACTTTTGAATCCAAGATTCTTGTGCTTTCAACGTTTTAAGGTGTTAAAATATTTGTTTTTGGCAAAAAGTTTCAAACTTTATGCGTGGATCGTTGTTTTTAAACTAGTTTTTATACGAGGGTTTCATTCTACGCTTAACTGTTTTAGGAGTTTTGGTTCATCAAGTTTCACACTTTTGTGTTATTTTGGTGATATTGAAGCTATCTCATCACAAAAATCTGGTTTAGAAACATCTTTGGGCATAATCATTTTTACGAGTAAGATTACGCGTATCAAAACCCTAATCTTACGCGTAACTTTATCCGTGGTTTGATCTTCAGTTTCGTGGTTTACTCCGTGTTTTCTTGCTTGGATAAGCACGAAAATCGTCGACTTTGGATATCTTTTGCACTTGTGATAGTGTAAAAGATCATTTGGCAAAACCTAATCTTACGCATAAGCATAAAGCTTACGCGTGAAATCCCACGCATAAGATTAATCTTCGCTAAGCCTAGTCTTACGATAAGGTAATCCTCGCCTAAATTTCTCGCCTAACTTTGTGTCTACGCCTAACTTTCGAGTCTTTTCCATACTTACGCGTAAGCTAAAACTACACGTAACTCTATTTGTTACGCGTAACTTTGGTGTTTTTACGCATAAGTTCTACTTGGTTTCTTGTGATTTCTACGCCTAAGGACACTTCATCAACAAAGGTTCATTCGAATACAAATATCCATTTTTACCAACAAAAGTTTTCAACATGTCACAACCACCATACTCTAACTATTTCCCTTACACTTATTCTTAACAACTAAGTCCACAACATCAACAATGGAATCAACAACAAGCAATTTATCAACAACAATTTAATCAATAACATACTTTACAACTTGGAGCAATTCCTCCACCACAAATGGTTCAAACACCACATGTTCAGGAACTTGATGTTTTGAACGATAGTTCTGGGTGCTAGCTTGTTTCTGATTAGCTCATTCATCAAAGTGCAAAACCTTCCATAGTAGGATTCAATGGATTCTCACGAGTTGAAGTAAACTTTTCCCATTCGATTAGCGACTCGTTCTCCATGTCTTGTTGACCAATTTACGCTCCATGACAAAGCCGTCTAATACGTTCCCACATATCGAAAGTAGTTTCAAAACCGCCTACAAAGAAGAAAGATATCTATTGGTAAACCAGTTGGACAATATGAATTGCCATGTCATATGCATCGACGTGCTTGATCCTCTTGATGTATTACGATTCGGTTTGAGTATGATAAGATGGTGGGACGTCGGAGTTCCAGGGTCTAGGATTTGTCGAGGCTTGAAGGGTCCATTCGTAATGGAGTTAATCATGAGTTTTCCATTAGGTTTGGTCTTGATGTAGCGAAGCATCTGACTTTTCCATTGAAGATAACCACCTTTTGCTAACATAGGAGGACGGTTTTCGGCACCGGCTGCATGAATGTCTTGTTGAGTTGCCATTGATGAAGGTATGATATGATAAAGTTGATGTAGGATCGATTCAACGATAAAGGAGTTGTGGTTGATGAAGATTAAGCTCGGTTGAGGTTTTTCTGAAAGTCGTACTCGTAACCTTGGTTCTTAGGCGAAAAGAAATTTCTCCCAAAATTTGAAATTCACTATAAAAATCAATTCTAAGGTCGTATGAAAAATTTGAGTTATGACAATTTTGACGCCAAATTTGACCCGAAAATTTTGAATTTAGGCCCAAAAATTTGAATTTTGACCAAAATTTTCACAGTTAAACCAAAATTTGAATCTCGTAAAAATTGAGCGTTTAGTCTCCTCAAAATTTAAATTTTACTCAAGTTTTCCCGCCAAATTATTTTTTTTTAAACCTTTATGCGTAGAAAGAGCTTAGGCGAGACAATGGTTACGAGTAGGATATGGTTACGAGTAGGATGGCTTAGGCATAGGATTCCTTATCGTAAGTTTAAAGTTAGGCGTGAAAAACTTATCGTAGATTTAGTTATCGTGAAGATGGGGCTTATGCGTAAGAAAAATACTTAGCGTAAAGAGTTCTACGCGTAAGTCTAAGCTTATGCGTAGATTAGGTTTTGCCCAAAATCCTTTACACTATCACGATGTAAAAGATATCCAAAAGTCGAAGTGTTCCACAAACTTATCCAAGTGAGGAAGCACCGAGTAATCGTTATAGCTCAAGAATCGCACCAAAAGCTTATGCGTAGAAACTTATCGTGGTTTGACTTTCTTACGCGTAGAACTAGGGTTTTGACCTACGCGTAAAAAATTTCGGCGATTCAATCAATTTCTCTTGCACAAACACCTTAGAAACACTCGAATAACACACAAATGTTGACCTTTTTCACCCAAAATGCTTGGATAGCTTACGGTAGAAATGACCAATGAACCAAATACTGAGCTTAAAATGAAGAAAAACACGTAAAGCTTGAACTTTTGCAAAAACGAAATTTTAGCACCAAATAAACCTTAAACCACAAGAATCTTGAATTTTTAAGTGCAAAAATTAAAGCTTAAAGCGTGAAAGCTTTGATAACGAAGCTACGCGTAACACTACAAAAAAAACTTCAACCAAAACACTCCTAAACCATTGCATCTCGGTCGTATGCTTCCACTTTGTTGGAGAACAAGTGATTAGCTCTTTCCTCGATAGCTATGTAGTCTGATTATATCTCTGCTGATAATGTTGACTCTGTGGTAATCTGTGAGAATCTCGATAATGTGCTTCGGATCGAGTCTTTAAAAGTCGAAAATGAACGATTACTTAACGAACTTTACAATGCAAAGCGTCGTCTTAATTGGTGTGAAAAGATATTCACAATCAACAACTTGGTTTTCAAAAGAAAATCGTTCAGCTATGCAAAATCTTCCGATCCTAAACTTGAGCAACTGGATGATCAAAACGTGTCTTTGAAAAGTCAAATCTCAAAATATGAACAAGAACTTGTAAAATTAAGCAGAATATAGTGTCATATTTGATTTACTCAATAAGACTCATCATGAAGCATCAAACGAACTTGATCACTATCTTGCTCACACTAGAGAAGTCATGAATTTTGCTGGTAATATTCGTTCTGAAAATCAAGATTTGATTCACACTATCTCTAAGTTAAGAGAAATGTTAGGAAAATATGAACTACTTCCGCCTACCATCATTAAGAGATTAGCATCAGTAACACTTAGTAATCATGAACCTAGAATACCTACTGCTAAATCACAAGTTGCTAACGTGCTTCCTTCTACTGAAACAGGAATAGTTGCGTCTTTTCCTGTTAGGAATTAGAAATTCCAGGTATTAAAGAGTCGGTCACCACAAGTATATGTATTCGTTAGAAAGCTCGTGAGTCGTAGTTCTTTATGTTAAGTAGTATTTAGTTAAGTAACACCGTGGAGGACGGATGGGTCTTTACCCATCAGATGCCTCGATCCACACCGTTGTGTGGCATTTTATTGTAAAACTATAAATACCCTCTACCTCCCAAGGTAGAGGGTTGGAGCTCATAATAATATTTTCTTTCTCTCACTATAGTTCCCAACTCTCTTCCTTTCTGTCACTAGAACTTTCTCTCTCTAACATACTCATACGCCTACTTTGATCATGGTTTAGAGTGTTTTTGAAATCCAATATCTTACAATTGGTATCAAGAGCCATGGTTTGATCACTCATCTTTCATGCTCTTTGTTTTGGTGGATTTCATAAGGTTTTTGGTGTATTAAGGGTTTAGGAGAGTTTGATTCATTTGGACAAATTCTAGTGGTAAAGTTTGAATTTTGCTTGTACTTTTGTGTTTAGGATCATCATATGTGGTTATGTTTTGAATTGAAGGCTTAAATCATTGTTGTTTGGTAGTTTTGGATTGATAAAGTGGTTATTTGTGAAAAAGGACTAAGCGAGTTGTGTCTCGAATTGTGTTTCTTCAAAGCGAGTTGTTTAGTTATTTTATGCGGTCGGTACATGCGACTTAGCTATTTAGCGAGTTGATCTTTATGCGACTTGGGTTCTAAGCGAGTTGTTTCTTTAAGTGTCACACCCCAAATTACCTGCTTTTGCAATGAATGGAATTCACAGGGATTGATCATCATAGCATCACAATCACGGTTATATTGAACGACCTAAAGTGTCGCTTGAAAAGAACATCGTTTGATTTAATAAAACAATCGAGTTTACAAAGTATAGGTCCCAAATGAAAATCAACTTGTGCGGAAATAAGTTTGTTACAATTTAAACGATGTTTTAAAGTCGTAAAACCCAAGTGAGACGCCGTCACCGCGACTCTAAGATGTGTCCACATGCATGCCATGAAGTGTATGCCTTAGATACCGAGATAAAACATGCTAAAACATCAACACAAAGGTTGAGTGAAATTCATAGGTTTAATTAATTCGTTTGAACACAATAATCGTAGTGTGAGTTAAATTGATTCACACTCATCGTTGAAAACAAAAGCGATTTATTTCACTAAGTTCATGACAACCAAAGCGTAAACATCGCACCAATAAAAATTGGTAATCATCGTTTCATCGCAGCCCTAAAATGGTAAACTTGCCAATTTACCGTAATGATTCAAATATAGTGCGCCGATTTCCTAACTCGGGTCAATAAGAGCGGGAGTGTTAATTCCAATAGGCCTATTCACAATATCCGCTCACCACCGCAAGTGACTAATGGTGCATGATGTAGGGACTTCAAACATGGCAAATACTTAGTGACAATAAAACATTCGGATATAGCATACAGTTCAAAGCATTTGTGTTCGATTAAAAATGTAGCATGTATCTCCCCCAAGAGTTTGTAAAACCATTAAGAAATAGAAAGTGGGGCTATGAACTCACCTGTTGCAATGATTAAGATGACAAAAGTGGTTACACTGAAATGTAGCGTGAATCTCGAAAATGACCTATTATGAATGATATGATATGTAATAAGTCATGATGTAATGTTATGCATGCATTTCGTATGTTATTTATACCATTTGTGAGTTTTGAAAATAATACTCTTCGTCGAAAAATACTCTTTGACGTCTTGACCATTCTTAAATTACTGTGTAAGTATTTACGTCAAAATGTCATCCTACAATAGTTTCCTTAATGATTTATTGTGAAATTTTAACTTTTCGTCGTAAAATAATGTCGTTGGAAATTTCATGAAAGTGACAAAATGGCCTCGAAAAGCTTGTCGTAAAATGGTGTACGTCGAACGTTAGGAAACGAACTCAACGGTTTTGGAAAGCTTGTATCAAAATCTCGAAGTTTTGGCATTTAAGTTTTTATCCTAGAGGTCTCGTTCATAAAGAAAAATATAGGTTAAGTAGGGTGATTTTGTCCAAAATGTAGTTTAAAAGTGAATTTCGGCAAAGTTTAAGCAACCGTAGTTAATTCATTACAACTCCGCTATACAAACGGTTGGTCGTTTTGGAAAATATGCTTGGTGATCTCAATTTTATTAAAAGACATCTCGTTACAAAAGTTCTACGTCAACGTTAAAATAGCCTTCAATATGGTCGTTTTGTTTACCGTAACACTTGTCAACTAAAAATAATATAGTTTTTCTTAACTAATAAAGTTACGGCAATGTTGTGAAAACGTGTATATTTTAGTCGTTACAAACTGCTTTCTACGTATTATACGTCCTTAGCTTCGTATCAAAGTATACTAACATATTTTTGATAAGTCGAAATAATTTATAAAGCTTAAGACTCGTTTTGACTCGTACAAAACAAAAATAGTGTGCTGAAATTTTCGGAAATATATATTTAAATCGTCAAAATTGAAAAATTCATAACTTCTTCGTTATAGCTCGCTTTAATCCGCTCAAGCGCCACGGATTCGCTTTTAAAGTATATTTTCTAAATATCTAGGCCAAAAATTTTATGTCTACTGTCGTTTTTCCAGAATTACAAAATACGATCAGACCCTTTTTAATACTTGTCGAAAAGAGTTTTTCTCGTACTAAACCTATTCCAATCCCTTCAAAACAACTCCAAAGCTATTCTAATCCTACCATACACCTTCTTAGGGTGTCATGGGTTCCTAGACATCACCAAGACTAATATATAACAAGGGATAAATTATAGGATGACTTATATATATATACTCTAAAAACAATGATAAAAATGGTATAAATATCCATAAGTCTTGCATGCTTTGCTCAAAAATGAAGAAATAGATATGAAATGATAATGAAAGATGAAAAATGAAAATGATATGCTTACTAGTTACTTGATGAGGTGATAAGGACAAGGGATTAAACCTAAACACTCTAGGTTTTTATTTCAAAACCTTGAATAAGAGTGTAACTAGATTGTGTTAAACTTGATAATGGAAAAACTTGATGATTTCTCTTCACCCCTAAGGAAGGTCGGTTTTGGAGAGGAAGGAAACAAGAGAAGAGAAAACTTTTACTAACTTTGAAATAATGAGAATGAATGAAGTGAAAGAGTTATTTGGAGTATATATCTATACAATCAAGAAAATTTTTACTAAACATTTAATGCATACCCCCCCTTGGTCGGCCAAGGGGGGAAGTATTTCACCAAATACTTTTTTTTTTCTTTCTTTTTTCTGTATATAATTGTTTGTAAGAAAAATGTAGTTAAGTAATATATGTTGTAACTTGTATATAGTTGTGAAATTAGAGTAGTATGAACTAAAAATAAGTTTTAATGGATCAAAGTAAGGTATATTGTAGTTATAAAAATTGTAAAAATACATTTCTTGTAAAATTTGAGTGATATAATAATTATCGTGTAGTTTTTAAGAAAAGCGTCATAATATAAATTTAACGATTTATATACAAAATAAATTTAAAACACTAGGTAAACTCAAAATATTGTTTTTATAAACTAAATGTAAGTATAAAAATATATCGGGATCATTTTTGGAAGTATCGGATTAAATGTTCAAAATAATAACTTACGCGATAACGTTTATTTAATATGAAAATTTACGCGTTTATTGTGAAATGCAAAATCATGAATGAACTAACATGATGGAAATGATGTTAATGAAATGTAGACTAACTTAGTCTATATGAAATGTCCGTGATGATATGATCATGAATTCGCCGCTAAACCATTAAGGTTACGCAATTTGGAAACACGCAAACCTAGTTTACGATAAATGATGAAATTATGAAGCATGAATTGTTTTGAGAAATGACCTGAAAGTTCGGGTTGTCACATTAAGCAACTTGAGATCTAAAGCGACTTGCTACTTAGCGAGTTGTAACGTTAGCGAGTTAACTTAAGCGACTTAGTGTTCAAGCGAGTTGATGGTGTTGCGAGTTGAGACTAAAGCGAGTTGGCTATTTAGCGACTTGATTAATTAAGCGAGTTGAGTGTGTTGCGAGTTGATGCTAATGCGACTTGGCTATTTAGCGAGTTGACTGCTTATGCGAGTTGTGTGTTTAGCGACTTGTTCATTTAGACCTTTTTCTTCTTCGTGTTACATTCTTACGGTTGTTCTTTTGGTTTAGTAAAATCCCGTGAAAGAATCAATTTCCCGGTTTAATCAAAGAATAGTAAAATCCCGTAGAGCTTGAAACATGTCTACAAACGTTCCGACTATCATCTCCATCGCTGTTGAGGATGTTCAAGCACCGGTTCAGATACTCGTCCACCCATGCTTGATGTAATCGACTACGATTCTTGGGCTCAACGAATCGATTGTACTTGCCTTGGAAAGGAAAATGGTGTCAACATTCTCAAATCCATTGATGAAGGACCGACGAGTTGAGACGACTAGAGATGTACTTGATCTGCTGAAGATGGAACTCGATTTACGGAATGGATGGACCAAAGATATATGATGAGCTTGATGATAAGGAGAAAAGAGATTCGATCTCGATATCGTGGCTTCTAACATTGTTCTTCAAGGTCTTCCTAAAGACATCTACAAGTCGATCAATCACAACACCAAGCAAAGGCGATGGGATAATGTCAAGATGCTCCTCTCGTGTTCAATTAACTATGGAAGACAGAGAATCACAACTCTATGATGAATTTGAACACTTCAAGATGAAACCGGATGAGAGTGTTTATGAGTACTATGTGAGATTCCACAAGCTTGTTAATGATATGAGGAACATCGAATGACTATGCCCAACATTCACCGAACTCAAAGTTTGTAAACAACATGAATCCCGAATGGCACAAGTTTGTCACTGTGAAGCTTACCAAAGGTTTGAAGAATACAAACTATGAACAACTCTATGCCTTTCTTCTTCAAAATGAGAGACATGCCATGTTTGAAAAGAGGATTCTTAATCGGTTCAAAGGTCGGGGAGAAACAAGCTCAACAAATGATTCAACTGCTTTTTCACAATGATGGAATTACCACTTCTCAAGTTGTACCCACGAGATGGTAATCACAAACTCATTTCGATCCAAGGTTCAAGCAACCGATGCAAATGTCATGGAACATTTCATCAATCAACCGACACTCATAGTCAAAGAGAACAGGACACTTTCACCTCACACTAACAAACTTCACACCGCAATGAGATCCGAACCGCCCAATCTTCACAACCATGCTTTGATCGTGGATGGGAAAATTATGGGCGATTAGTTCAAGAAAGGCGGTTTGATCAAAGAAAGGGTGGAGCGGTGGAGGTTATGCTTTCAAATCGTAACATAGGAAGGAATGGTAATCAAGGTCAAGCTAAGCCGATCAAATGTTATAACTGTGATGGTGAGGACACATTGCAAGGAACTCACATCTCCAAACGTCCACGCAATCGCCGATTACTTGAGAGATAAGATGTTTGCTTGTACAAGCTCGGGATAATGGTGCCGCTTTGGATGAAGAGGAATTGTTGTTTCTTCTTGAGGGCAATGCCAAGACCTATGATGCGATGTGGATGAGCAAAATATTCAGAGATAGGTCACAATCATCGAATGCCTTTCAAGTCGCCGATTGTGATGCATACGACTGATGTGGATGATGGACCCACGCACACACAATTTTTATGGCTAGCATTTCTCCAATGGTTTCTCCCAAGGTCTCATCTTCACCACAAGTGGCCCATCCAAAGACAAACTCATCTCGAGGTATTAAAACTATATGATGATGTTGATGTGCAAAGATGCATGACAAAGTACAAGTAATCGAATTTATTGTATCAAATATTGAAAATATGGGTAATATCAATGTTGTCCCATATGATCAATATGTGGAACAAAGTGAAAGTGAAGTTGTACCAAGTGATGCATCTTCTGCGATCAACAATGACTATATCTTTGATGAATACACCATGTGCCCCGATGATTCGTAATTTCAACTAAATGCCTATAAAGAACGTGTTGCTATTTATGAACAACGTGCAAAGTTTGAGTTGACCACTCGTGAGCGGGAAATGGATGACCAAGTGCATACAATCATTAGAAAAAGTAATTTTCGAGAAGAAGTATTAAAACAAGAGTTAAATTCCTTGCAAGAAAAGCTTTCTAAAGCGCTAAGCAAAACAAGAACTTCAAGAAAATATGAAAATGCTTAAGCAAGAATTTAATACAAAGGAATCAAAACTCTTGAAAGATTTTCTAATCTAAAACTTTGAAAACAAACTTGAAAACAAGTTGTACATACAAGGAACACCATTCGATCGCTTCACATGATCACTAAGCATAGAGTCTTAAGCGATAAGCATAGCATTCCCTTATTGAGGAACCAAATCCGAGTTTATTAAAAGGCTAGAAATGCTCATAAGGTTCTTTATGATGGCAATGAAATCCTTAAACCTAGACAGAAACCTAGTTGCGTTGAGTGCACCGAGGAAGATAAGAAATCGATGAAGTCACTAGGAAAAGATGAACAAGAAATTAGATGATCCTAAATGTAAAGAGAAGAAAATAAAGATCACACCCCATGATTACAAGAAGGAAAACTGGATTTCCTTGAACAAGTTTAAGCCTCGGACATTGTTGACTCCGAACAAGTTTTTGGAAAATAGATTTAGATAAGGAAAATCAAAATATTGTTGAAACAAACCCTCCCTTTGGAAAATGCCTAGAGCGATGTGTATCCTCCTAATACACCAATGCATCTTGTTCCTAGAACAATTGCCACTAAAAGCAAGACCTTAATTAGCCAATATGTTATCTTTCAACTATTTGTTGATTTTGAGAAAACTTGCAAGAAAAGGATCACACCCATCGGTATAATCAAGGAGAAAGGGTTTTGAGCAAATGAAAGAATGCTATTTAATCGAGGTCATGTCTTTCTTTAAACTTCTAAAGATCACTTTGAGAGTCTTAAAAGGGGATAGATACGATATTAAGGGAATGGAAAAGGAATTTGATGCAATGATAGTTGAGGTTAGTGACTATGAGCGAGCACTAAAATATAATGAGATTGAGAGGAAGAACTTGCATACACTAAATGAGAACCCGATTTCGAATGTATTGCTCAAGATGTGTTCTACATCGCTACTAACTGCTCTATTATCGCTTCTCGATTCCATGAACTGTACTGTTGCTTTGAAAGTCTCTCATGATCGTGTCATTGAGCTTGAAAAACTAATTCTAAACTAAATGAGAAAATTGAACCGGATGATCACGACAATTTGGTTAAACATTTTTCTAAACTAGAAGTTGAGCATTTTAATTTACAACTAAAATATCAACATCTTAAAGAAAATGTCAAAACTTCAAATATCAAGACATCCTCGGATGCTCCGAGTTTGATGCGAGTTTTCAAATTAACAAACGTGATGAATGATTCAAGCTCATTGCAACACGATCGAAAAGTTGAAAGCCCAAATCTCTCAATTAAAGGGTCAAGCGAACAATGTGACCGGTCCTCAAATGCCTCCTCCTTTAGATTCTCGAATTCTCAAAACTTTCATCTTCAAAACTTAGTAAATGCTTTACAAAAGGAAAATGAGGTTTTCTTGAAGAAAATGAAAAGGTTAAACGTCATTTCAATGAATTATTTGAATCTATAAAGGTCACTCAGAATAAAAATAACGAAACGGTAGCCTCGTTACAAAAAGAAATTGAGAATCTAAAGAGTTAGGTAAAAGGAAGATGCCAATGACTAATGGGAGAATGGTGTATCAAAGGTACATGTCTCGTAATAAATATGCTTTGTCTGTGAAATATGTTCCTCCTCATCTTAGGAATAACAAACTTGCTATTCAAACATATTTCTCATACCTTAAGGACGACCTAGAATGTCTCCTGAGATTGTAGAAGAGGATAAGTTAGAGAAACCGATGATAATGCAATTGGTCATGCATGCTTATATGCCAAACGATCTCAAGAACTTCTAGAATGCCTAATTACAATATGCCCTAAAACCTTAGGTGAGCAAGTCAATCCCTTGATACCGTGTTCTATGCCTAGTGCCAAACATGCAAGTCACTCAATGCCAAATGTAATGAATGTGAACCCTAATGTGCCTTCAAGTAGTTCGATTTCAAATCATTAGTGCTAAGAATGTGAACTCGAGTGTGCACTCTAGGTGTTCAAATCCCACTATTCAAGTGTTAAAAGTTAATCTTAGTGTGCTGCATGTAGCTCGGATCCCAAAGACATCTAAACAGTGAAGCAAATAGTAGCCAAACCAACTAATGTTCCCATTCCCCTACAGAGTAATCATCACATTAAAGCAAGGTGTCAAAGTCTCAAGACAATACAAGGAAGGACACGACCGCAAGCTAAGAATGTGCATTGGAAGAAAGTAGAAGACCTACCTAGGAACTTTAAGTTTGAGTAGAATAAAGCGAATCGTGTTGATTCTAGTATTAGCCATAGGCGCATCTTGTAATTAATTCAATTACGATACTATTTGCAAACCTTGTATTAATGTCTGCTTGAATTCGCTTTCTAATCATGAATGTGGTGTTAATGTTTTGCCTAATGATGTTAATTGTCCAATTAATATTGTTAATGCTAAAAATCATGCTAAGAAGGCTAAAAGGCAAAACGAAGAAAGTTAGAAAACGGTGGAACCCACAGGAAGAACATTTAGTAAGATAGGCTATTATTGGATACCGTTGGTCGTAAGACTAATCGAGACAATGCCCACTAGAAAATGGATGCCTCTTGGTAGATCTATTCCTTAAGAAGTGAGCACACCGTGAGCAGGGCTAATAAAGACACTAGTACCGCATCTATTCACAATGATTCCACCGCCTATTTTCCGATATGAATGCTTCTATTTCGATGTGGGTGTTCCAACCAAAGTTACTAACCAAATGGAACCCATTCTTGCATGGGGATCCCAATTATCCGATTATCCATTCTTATCTCATGTTCAATTGCGGATCGTTCAAATCGCTACGTGGTACACGGACTCAGTTGCTCCAAGCATATGATTTGCGACCGGTCACGCTCATGAACTTCGTGAGCAAATTCATCGGACGCTTAGATTCGAAATGATCATTTCGCGATGCAATTATGGGTTATGGTGATTATGTTGTGGGTGATAGTGTCATCTCTAGAGTATACTATGTGGAAGGTCTTGGTCATAATCATCTCTCTTTGGTCAATTCGTGATTCGATCTAGAAGTAGCCTTGAGAAAACATACTTGTTTTGTTAGAGAACTTGATGGTAAGGAATTGTTACGAGGAACTCGTGGGTCAAATCTTTACACCATATCTATCGATGATATGATGAAGTCTTCTCCTATTTGCTTGTTGTCAAAGGCCTCGAAAACAAAGTCATGGTCATGGCATCGTCTTCTAAATCACTTGAACTTCGGCACCATCAATGATCTCTCCAGAAAGGACTTAGTTGTAGGTTTACCTAGGCTAAAGTATGAAAAGGATCATCTTTGTTCAGCATGCCAATTGGGAAAAAGCAAAAAGTATACCCATAAACCCAAACCTACAAACTCAATCACAGAAGTTCTTCATACCCTTCATATGGATCTATGTGGACCAATGAGAGTGCAGAATATCTTTGGAAAGAAATATGTGTTAGTGGTGGTTGATGATTACTCTAGATTCACCGGTCAAGTTCTTGAGGACAAAGGATGAAACTCCGATATCATCATCAAACTCATCAAACAAATTGCAGTTCGACTTAACAAAACCGTCGAGTTATCCGAGCAGACAATGGAACCGAGTTTGTTAACAAACAACTTAGTGAATTTTATGAAAGCATTGGAATAAGCCATCAAAGAAGTGTTCCACGAACTCCTCAACGAGCGGTGTAGTTGAAAGACAAATCGAACTCTTGTAGAAGCCACTAGAACAATGTTGATTTACTCAAAGGTTCCAATGTTTCTCTCGGCTGAAGCTATTGCCACTACATGCTACACACAAAATCGTTCCTCGATTCACACTGCTCATGGAAAAACTCCATATGAACTTGTCCACAACAAAAACCTAATCTCTCTTCCTTCGTGTGTTTGGTGCATTGTGTTATCCAACTAATGAGGTCAAGACTTAGGCAAACTTAGAGCTAAAGCGAGACATTGGAGTTTTGTAGGGTATGCACCAAACAAAAGGGATACCGAATCTACAACAAAAGAACCCGAAATATCATGGAAACAATTCACGTTACGTTTGATGGTCGATCGGTCAAATGGCTCTGGACAATTCATTCAGACCCACACTTCAAAACAGTCCCATTGGTTCATCCCTTGTTCCAAACTCTTCTCAAGAAACTCCATATGTACCTCCATCCAAGATGATTTAAATAAATTGTTTGATCCTATGTTTGATGAACTTTATGATCCAAGTACTAATGAGGTGTCGATTCCTTCAACAGAGGTCGCTCATATTCCCGTGAATGAAGACAATCCTCGGTCTCAATATCTTTAAGTCAAGAAGCGCTGCTGTTGATCCTTGATCCTCATCAACAAATCATCATTCTTCAAATGTACATCATGGAAATGTTTACGCATCAATGATGAAGTTAATCCCTTTGCTACTCCGAAGATGCTCCATTCGAAAACATATTTGCTCACGAATCTTCTTCGAACCATCTTCTTCGGAGACATCGACTCTGCTACTTCAGGTCCTCAACAACTACCACATGAACACCTCGGAAAATGGACTCACGATCATCCATTAGACAACATCATTGGAAATCCTCTCGTCCCGTATCAACACGGAAACAACTTGCAACCGATGCCTTATGGTGTTTCTTCAACTCCGTACTCTCAAAGATCGAACCAAAGGATGTTAAAACCGCCATGAACGAAGACAATGGTTCAATGCTATGCAAGATGAAATTCATGAGTTTGATCGACTTGATGTATGGGAGTTAGTACCGCTCGTAATGTGCCATGATTATTGCTCTAAAATGGATCTTCAAAGTGAAACTAGATGAGCATGGTGATGTATTGAAGAACAAGGCTCGATTAGTTGCTAAAGGATACCGTCAAGAGGAGGGTATCGACTTTGAAGAATCTTTGCTCCAGCTCTCGAATCGAGGCAATCGTAATCTTTTGGCTAATGCTACTAGTAAGAACATGGTGGTCTATCGGATGGATGTGAAGACGACATTTATGAGCGGAGATCTTAAAGAAGTCGTCACGTCGCCCAACCCCAAGGATTTGTAAATCAAGAGCATCCTACTCACGCTTATCGTTTGAAGAAGGCTCTTTACGGTTTAAAGCAAGCTCCAAGGGCATGGTATGATACATCACAAAGTTTCTTCTATCTACCGGATTTAGCAAAGGAGCATTGATCTAACATTGTTCACCGTGAAGTCGAGCAAACATTTAATTCATGTTCAAATTTATGTTGATGATATCATCTTTGCCTCGACTAACCCCAATGAGTGTGACCGTTTTCAAATGAAATGAGTTCAAAATTTCAAATGTCAATGATGGGACAAATGTCATTTTCTTGGGATTACAAATTTCACAAAGTCCGGAGGCATTTTCATAAATCAATCTAAATATGCAACCGAGATCTTAAAAAAATTTGGATTTGATTCAAGTGACCTGTTGACACTCCCATGATTGATCGAACCAAACTAGATGAGGACCACTCGTGGATCATGATTGACCAAACGAAATATCGTAGTATGATTGGATCCTCGATGTACCTCATCGCTAGTAGACCGACATCTTGTTCATTGTTTGCATGTGTGCTAGATACCGTGCTAAGCCTACTAAAAGCACCTTGAAGCGGTTAAACGGGTCTTCGGTATCTCCAAGGAACCATCAACATGGGTCTTTTGTACCGAAGGACACCGTATGTCACTAACGACCTATGCGAATCTTGATCATGCGAGGTGTCAAGATACTCGTCAAGTACATCCGGAGGTGCTCGGTTTTGGGTGATAAGCTTGTGAGTGGTCTTCAAAGAAGCAAATGAGTACTTCTATTTCTCTACAGAGGCTGAATACATAGCCATGTCATCTTGTTGTGCTCAAATCTTATGGATGAGATCTCAATTATCGACTATGGCTTTGAATTCAACAAAATCCTCTACATCTTGTGACAATAAAAGTGCTATTGCTCTCTCATGCAACAACGCTCAACACTCAAGAGCAAAGCATATCGACATTCGACATCATTTCATCAGGAAACAAGTGGAAAAAGGTGTGGTGGAACTCTATTTTGTGAGGTGCGAATATCGGTTAGCGTAAATATTCACCAAAGCTCTTCCAAGAGAACGTTTTGAGTTTATTTTTCCACGTCTTGGCTTGAAAAGTCTTCAACCGAAACACTCAAACGTCTTCGGGAGGAAGATGAGGAGTAAAGGTCTATCTTCATCTATCTCTTGTATATATTTATTCGAAAAACAAAATACAAAATTATAAAACTCTCAAAAATCAAACAGAAAAATATAAAACCTTCAAAATCCATAAAAATCTAAAAAATTCGAAAAATCTTCAAAAAATATTCTCAATTTGTTATGTTTTTCTCGGTTCGATAATATCTACGGTCTTTGTGCTGTCATTCAAAGAATGACACGGGACTTTAGATGTTGTTCGAATTCTTAAAAAAAAAATAATAAAAAAATAAAAATAAAATATATTTTTGGGAGAAAGAGAAACGATGGTTTATTGTCACTTCAGGTAGTAACCCGCTTTTCAAAGAAAGAACAGAGCCATGCTTTTTCATGTTTTTCAAGATTTGAGAATTTGTTTGAACATTCATCAAAAGTCTTCTTATCAACCAAATTCCATGCTCTGATTCTATTAACATGTTATCTACTAAAAACAAATTGTTTTGTAAAATAACTCGAACTCTATCTTTGATAATCATCTGGACTTATTTGTCAAAATATCAATCTCTCAATCAACAACATATGTCATTGATTGAGGGGGAGAATGATTTCAATTAAATTAAAAAGTTATTTGACATTAAATTGTTTTCAAAAAAAATATACATGCATGTTTTATTAATGGAGTTTTTAAAGTTTTAAAATCCGATCCTTATCAGTCAAAACGCTTTCATAATCAAGACACAATTCCCCTTAAAAGCTTTCAAAATCAATTTAAATCAATAAGAGATCACAAATTTCAAATGAGTTGATAATTGTGATCGGGGGAGAATGTGTGATTTAAATTGGATTTAAACTGATAATTCGGTTAATGGTTTTATAAGGATGTACATGCTATCCTTCCCACATGTGACAAACGATTTCAAATTTTCCATGCACATGTTGAGGGGGAGCATCTATCTTAAACCTATGATTTGAAACGTGATCACTTATCTCAATGTGCGTTCCTCTAATATGTGCAAAACTCTTTTCAAATCTCGAGGCACATATTGAGGGGAGCAAACTTATGAAAACCTCATCCTTCCCGAAATGCTTTATCTTCTTGATTTGATCATTGAGCGATGTTGATATCTTTTAGAAAATGGTAATCAAAGAAGTAAATTCTTCTTCTTGCCTCCGTGTGCAAAACGATTTCAAACATTTGATGCACATGTTGAGGGGAGCACTTGTTCTAAAAATATCAAAACAATTCGGTACAAAATGTTTTGATAATATATCACAAGTATCCGGATTGATTTTCAAATGGTTTTCAATTGGTTCCAATGGCGGATGAACAACACCAAATTGACCGACCAACTTTACTTTATGTACGGTGATATAAGGATGATAAGGTTAGGTATTGGTTCCCATGATCCACCGAACCGGAGGATCTACCGAGGACAATCCACTAGTTAGTGTAGAAGTCCTTAGGTATGATGATAAAAGGAGAAAAATGAGATATGGGAAGAGTGCGGATCGAGGCCGAGTTAGTCTTGGAATAAACCCAACAAGGTTCTAGCTATGAAGTCTCGGTAAGCATCAAGGGGTTGAAGAATTAAAAGAATTGAATGAGAAAAGGGTGAAAACAAATAGCCTCCATATATTCAACCTTAGGGCGATACTGGGTTCAATTCATATGCTACGATGGTAACATCGGTATTGAAGACAAGACGTCATGGACCCGATGACTCACCGCACTTCAACTTTCCAAACCACTCAAGTTCCTCTTAAAAGGACTTGTTTCATTCTCACGGGAACCGACATTATCTATCGACTTTCTCTTAGAGATTGTTGATATTGAAGAAGGAGACCTCTCCCTAGTCTCCCACGAGAACCAAATATGCACAAATTGAGTCTAGAGCCACGAGATCATCAATAAATCTCATTAGGACACTTTCAATGAAGACTCTCTTTCACACAATGTGGAAAGAGAGATTATATCTTGAGTCCCACGCATTATCCTTGTGGTATTGCCGTAACATCCGAGTGATGTGTTTACATATTCACAATGAAGATGGAAAGCCTTCCGAGCCAACATCTAACAAGCTCCTGGTGGGTGGCATATGAGATCTATTATAAAGATCAACCATGTGACAACCGAATGAAACAATGGGCGATTCAATCTCTTGAATCAATCTGGTTCAGGTTATGGATTGACGGATACCTTTGAAAAACCGGTCATTGTGCTTAAAAACTCTTTTCTTTAGCACATCGACCGTGTCTGAATATTTCAAATCAAAAGGTGTTTTATGATTGATAATTGATGTTCATTAAAACCTTCGTTGTATTGCAAAAAATTTCTATTGAGCAATACACGATTGTTTTTCAAATATCTTTTCATCAATCGCTGAATTTCTATTCACGGTTCACTCACTCCGTGTTGTCTTCTTTGAGACGTTCGGTTTGAGAACAACTTGAGCGGTGCGAAACCCCATCAAGGAAATTCTTGAATTATACGATCACAGCGATGCTTGTCTTGATCAGCGGGAACCGTGGGCCGTGTACCTCAATTCAACGAAAGTGATCAAAGACATTTTCGCGCGATTTATTGCTAATTGTTGTATGCGGTACACCCGACGTTTGCAGATGTTCAAAATGTAGCGGTCATTCCATAGCCGCATGCTCACTCTACACATTCATCTCTAAAGAAATCATGATTAGTGCATCAATGACTCGATATTTTCACTCCATGCTTTTCTGCACGCCAATATCATGATTCAACAAAAGCTTCCGCTACTCGATGAGAAGATATCATGATATAGAATGTGAGCATGTCGATCCTAAAGTCACAACATCACATAATACCGGCACCACAATGGATGTCTCGTAGATTTTTGATAGTGATGATCTCAAAAGTCGGCTCAAAATTGTTATCACGTGGATCGAGAAAGACCTCCACTTTGAGTAACCAAACATGCAATGTGATGAATCAATGACTACGGGCTTAGGAGCAAAGTACTACATCCGTAATGCAAGAACAATTGTTAATGTAATATCTATTTGTATTCAATGTAATTTTGGTACATGATTGAGGTGACCTCCTTGGGGAGATTGTTAGAATTAGAAATTCCGGTATTAAAGAGTCGGTCACCTCAAGTATATGTATTCGTTAGAAAGCTCGTAGTCGTAGTTCTTTTATGTTAAGTAGTATTTAGTTAAGTAACACCGTGGAGGACGGACGGGTCTTTACCCACTGTATGCCTGATCCACAACCCGTTGTGTGGCGTTTTATTGTAAAACTATAAATACCCTCTACCTCCCAAGGTAGAGGGTTGGAGCTCATAATAATATTTTCTTTCTCTCACTATAGTTCCCAACTCTCTTCCTTTCTCTCACTAGAACTTTCTCTCTCTAACATACTTATACGCCTACTTTGATCATGGTTTAGAGTGTTTGTGAAATCCAATATCTTACATTTCCAAACGTCCGCACTTCACACCTCAGAGCACTCAATCAAGAATAGGAGGTTGCGACCTAAGAAAAGATCAATAAGGAATGCTAAAGTAGAAGAACACCCTAGGACTATGAATAAGACTCACGTTGCTTCCACTATAGATATTGCGTCGGCAAATGTAATAGAAATAGTGATGTAATGAATGCTAAACCTTTAAGTACTTTTGATATTCATCCGATGCACCTTGTGTTATTTGTCGAAAAGTATGAATTCGATTGTCATGACAAATGTGTTGCTAAAGCTATAATCTCTCGCTTACGGAATCCTAAGCATCGAATACCTCTAGGCCCACTAATCATTCTAAGTCGCTTGCTTGTAGACCGCCTTCTTTAGATTCCAAGACAAGCATTGTTGTCCCCGTAGCTCCAGTTTCACCTCCTAAAATGTAGTACCACCTAGTGCATTCAATAAGACTAAAGCAAATAGTAGTTATAGATGGCGAAATGGATATATAACACACTAGGATTTAAATGGATGCCTAAAGTCATTGATGTGTGTATGTCTACTATCATCGCTCCGGAACCTCTAACATTTCGGGTTCCACATCTACTTCTATTCCATCCGTGGTCGCCCGTGTAATGCGGTGATACGATCATTCTCGGATTGTTGATAGCGGATGTTCCGCACACATGACAGCAACCTTAAATCTGTTATCAAACTTTATTGCAAAGTTCATTGGCACCGTCGATTCGGGAATGATCACTTCGCAACTATCATGGGCTACGGAGACTATATCAATGGGAACATCGAAATTAGCGTGGTTTACTATGTGGAAGGTCTCGGTCACAACTGCTTTCGAGGTCGATTACGTGATGGAGATTTGGAGGTTGCTTCAGGAGAAAACTTGTTTCATTCGTGATCTACAAGGAAATGACCTTATGTCCGGCTCGCGTAATTTTAGTCTTTACACTATCTCTATGCAAGACATGGTTGCTTCATCTCCCATCCGCTACTTTCAAAGGCAACATCAACAAAATCCTCGCTATGGCACCGTCGTCTCACATCTAAACTTTCAAACCATCACCAACCTTGCTCGACACAAACTAGTTGAAGGTCTCCCACGATTCCGGTATTCAAAAGATCACCTTTGCTCACACTGTGAACAAGGGAAAAGCACTCGTGCTCATTTTCCTTCAAAGGTGGAACACACTCTCAAAGATGTGCTTCATCTTCTTCACATGGATTTATGTGGCCCGATCGCGCGTGCAAGCGATCAATGGCAAACGCTACATCTTAGTAATTGTTGATGACTACTCACGATGGACTTGGGTCTACTTTCTTCAAGCAAAGACCAATCTCCACAGATGATCATCACCTTTCACGAAAATACAGTTCACTCAAACACCGTCGACAAATAAGCAGAAAGGAACCGAATTTGTTAACCAAACCCTTCGTGAATTTTATGAGAAAGTGGAATTCAAAGATCAAACATCTATTGCACGTACACCGTAACAAAACGGAGTTGTTGAAAGACGAAACGAACGTTAGTGGGCTGCAAGAACAATGTTAATCAATGCTAAACTTCCAGTTACTTGTGGGCGTGTCGATCATCGCATGCTATACTCAAAACCGTTCTATGATCACAAACGCCACAACAAAACACCTTCGAGCTTGTCCACAACCATAAACCGAAACTCAAACACTTTCATGTATTTAGATCCCTTTGCTATCCGAATAATGATCGTGATGATTTTGGAAAGCTCAAAGCCAAAGTCGACATTGAGTCTTTATTGGATATTGTAAGAATTCTAAAGGTTACCGGATTTGGAATCGTCGACAAAAACAGTGTGATGGAAACGATTCATGCTCATTTTGATGAACTTACGGAAATGGCTTCGAGTATAACGACTTAGAACCCGGTCACAACCATTTAAACTTCCTTCAACCCCATCATCACCGAACAAAGCCCCCACTCACTCGTCAACTAATGGAAAGGTTATTTGCTCCTCTGTTCGGTGACAATATTGATGAACGTGCTCGGTGTATCCGATGTTTCCATTGCACAACCCGATAACAATCTTATACCGATACACTGCTACAACAACTAATGTTGAAGAAGCACCACCGCTTGACTCCACCACAACAGCTTGAACAAACCGCTTCCAACAATGATGAACCGGTGATGATATTCTTAATGAAGTACCCCCACCGCAGATTTTGATCCAAATGTTCTTTAACCCGCTTGCTAATGACATCAAGCACACGATGTCGCGGAATCATCAACAAACCATTTGAATTCTCGAATCGCACAATGTATACCAACATCAACCTCTACACATCGATGGACAAAAGACCATCCTCCGCAAATATTATTGGCAACCCGAATCAACCGTCGTTACGAGACAACGTCTTCACACAGATGGTGAACATTGCATTTATGCACTCACCGCTCCGCTAACTGAGCCTAAAACATTAAAGACGCAATGACAAAAGACAACCGGATTGAATCCATGCAAGAAGAACTCAACCAATTCAAACGTCTTGAAGTATGGGAATCGGTTGAAAGACCAACGGGTCTACGCTATTGGTCTAAAATGGATTTGGAAAAACAAATTGATGTCAAGGGAACGCCATCCAAACAAATCATGTCTAGTTGCTAACGGTTATCGCCGTGAAGAGGTACAGACTTTGAAGAATCTTTTGCTCCGGTTGCTCGTCTTGAGGTCGTTTCAGATATTTCTCGCGTTCGCGGCTCATATGAATATGACGGTCTTCGGATGGATGTCAAACTGCTTTCTCAGCGGAAAACCGAAGAAACGGTTTATGTCACCAACCCAAGGATTCGTTGATCCCAAGTTCCCGAACCATGTCTACAAACCGAACAAAGCTCTTTATGGTCTCAAACAAGCTCCTAGGGCATGGTACGATAAGCTATCATCTTTCTTCATTACTAATAATTTCACCAAAGGTTCGGTTGACCCAACTCTTTTATACAATATCACAGGCACATATCTTAATTGTTCAAATTTACGTGGATGACATCATTTTGGGTCTACACATAAAAGTTTTCAATCGCTTTTGCAAAACTAATGAAGAAAATTTTGAAATGTCCATGATGGGTGAACTCACGCTCTTTCTAGGACTGCAAGTTCATCAATCACCCGTGGTATTTTCTTGAGTCATCCAAATATGCCCTTGAATTGTTAAACAAATTTGGAATGAAAACTCGTGACACTTATGCCACACCAATGACTCATACCAAGAAGCTAGATGTCGACTTAAATGAGAAATTAGTGGACCTTACAAAATACCGTAGTATTATTGGGTCTCTAATGTACCTAACGACTAGCGTGCATGATATTGTCTTTGTCGTTTATCTATGCTCCCGTTATCGATCGCGACCAAATGAAACACACCTCTCGAGGCTAAAAGAATCCTCCGATACATCAAGGGAACCATTAACTGGGGATCCGGTATCCGAAGGATTTTGGTTTTGAACTAATCGCTTTTTGATGCTTAGACTCAAGGAAAAGTTCTTCAGAGCACTACAATTTCTTGGTGATAAACCGGTGTCCCGCAATCAAAGAAGCGAGATTGTACATATTGTCATCAACCAAGCGAGAATATGTAGCCATGTCCGCGTGTTATGCTCAAGTCATCCGGATGAGAACACAACTCAAAGACTATGGTTACGTGTTTGATGAATCCCGATGTATCTGCGACAATCGGAGTGCCATTGCGATCTCGTGCATCTCGATTCAAAGACTGAAATCAAAGCACATCCATCTACGCTATCATTTCATCAAGGACCACGTGGAGCAGTGCAGTTGAATTATACTTCGTGGTCACAATACCAATTGACGATCTTCTCACCAAAGCCTTGCCTCCCGCTAGGTTTAATGAGTTGGTCCACCGGATTGGTATGAGGTGTTTGACTCAAGAGGAATTGGATGACCTCCTAAACAGTCTTAAAACTCATCAAACATCAAATTATCTTTTGTAAATAATTTTCAAAACAAAATACAAAAATATAAAACCCGATAAAACAACAAAATATTCTTCTAATCTAATTTTCTTTCAACATGGTAAGTACATTTCTTCCATCAACACTATAATCTTTCAAAATTCAAGATTTTTCCGATCAAGTGTTGAGGGGAGAAAATTAATACCAAATGCTTCAAAAGCAAATGTACTTGCATGTTATTCTATACCTACTGCTTATTTTATCAATGGTGGCCAACTTTTCGGTTAAATGACACTCCTCGGACTAAAACTTATAACCTTTCATTATTTTCTTAAGTCAAGGGGAGTGTCGTCAAGCTTATTTCTTAAAATCTTTGTTTGATAACCAAAACGGAAGTTAAATGGCTTTGGATGAAAAAGGAAAAGGTGGAGGGACCAAAACTGTCAAAGCTTTAAAGTTATTTTAAATAAAACACCCACCTAAATCTTTCACTTCACATTTATTACTCTCATCTAACTAATCCTACGCATAGAAATCGTTCAAGAAATCTGTGTTTTTGATCATCCAAGTGTAAGTGTTTTCAAAATCTTAACGTTATTACAAGCAAAGGTTTTGAATTTCATGCAAATCCAACGGCTAAAATGCTAGATATATGTGATTATGTGTTCTACGCATAAGCGTATGAACACAAAATCATTGGTGTGTGTTTGTGGTTAAAAAGATTGTGTCAAAACATGTCTTTAACATCAATGATACTAGTTTTATCCTCAAAATCCACCCAGAAACATGAATTGATTGGTTTTCATAATTAGGGTTTATGCGTGGTTTTGGGTATTTTCAAATGTGATTGTATTTGGTCAAAAAGATTGCTTTGTGAGGTTAATATCATGTTGAATTGATGATATCCAGGCCCTATAACAACCCAGAAACACTAATTAAGTCAGAATTAGGAATTAGGGTTTAATGTTCTTGAGTTTGGGTATTTTTGATTCACCACGAATAAAATGTTAATACTTGGTTAACTCTCTCATGTAACATCTTAGAACTACCGAAAAACGTTTGGTGCAATTTCCATGGTTAGAATTGTTATGCGTAATTCTTGAACTATTAGGGTTTTGGTTTACGCGTAAGACTTTCTACGCCAGAAACCGTTAAATGTGTTTCATGCCATAACTGCTTCAAAACGACTATACATGTTAAGATTGTCGATATGATGACTTCATTTCGGGTTTGCTACGCATAAAACTCGTAATCAAGGTCCATGTTACTCTACGCAGGATCACCTTACGCGTGAGAAAGTTATGCGTAAGAGAAATTTTACGCGTAATCGCTACGCGTAAGGTTCTACAATGGGACTACGGCGTATCCCGTGAAGGATATGCGTGTGATGACCTCTACGCATAAGGTCTACTTACGAGTAAGCCTTACGCGTAAGGTTTATATACGCCACGCATAAGCTCTACGCTTAAGGTCCCTTTTCCCACGCGTAACATTTCTTCGCGTAGTAAGGATCCCACGATAAGCTTGCACCTACGCGTATACCACTCCGCTTACGCGTAACTTTATCATTTCTACGCCTAAGCCTGGATTGACCTTAATTTTGAATTGTTACGTGTACAAACCTCAAATAAACTAATCATATCGTCACGAAACCAATAATGTCACTAATAAACTTAAAGGTTTGATATGTTGTGAACTATGAGTGATAACATAAACTTTAAAACTTAAAGTTAACTAAATCACGAAACATTTCACGGCGTCATTGGACTATTGAACAAACAAGTGACTTAGGACTCGTAACAATCATTAACAATGTACATTCAATAATTAGATAATAAAACCTTCGTTGACTAACATTATGTCTTCGATATGTTGGTTCTTTTGGCTAATGTTATTTCGAGATCACGACATGGTTGCTCAAATGAATGTGGATGCACCGTGTTCTTACAATTCTTGACATCTTCCTAAAGGCTATCCTAGAAAGATTGGAAAGAACAACCTTAGGGTTGACTTTGAAACCCACACATGCTCGTAATCTTCTTGTCTCATTCTTTGTGGATATTATAAAGAATCATCCCTACCGAACATGCTCTCACACTCTGCCATCGCATCGAGATCTACATGCAACAATTCGAATTCAATGCAAAGGATCAAGGGTCAAAGTGCGAGTTGTCAGAATCTCGATCACAAACAAGTCACCATCACTCATGCCGACTTACGGCTCGTTCTTCTCATTCCCGAATCGAGCCAACCAACTTCTTTGCCACACCTCACCGAGGAGACAGTTCTTCAATTCCTGATTGATATTGGCTATGATGAAGCTTCAGGAGTTATCTCTAAGCATTCTCATGTGGAGCTTAAGAACATTCCTCAACCGTGGAGAACCCTCTACATCATCATCACCAAATCGGTCTCGGTCGTGATAGTGGCTATGAGCATCCCAAGCTCATGGAACTACAAATCTTCCGTCATTAATCAACAAAAGGACATCGAAATTGAAGCATCATATGGGAAGACATGATGTCATTTCACAAGAAACTTGGCTCAAAGATTCCTATGTCGATACACAAAATTGTTGATCCGAGAGCACTTGGACTTCATCCCGATATTCCACAAAGGCTCAATGACCCGCATAATCACGATATGTTGATCGAGCCTACCCAATCGGTCGTAATCAAGGAATCGTCTACAAAGAAACATGGTGTTTGTGTTACCGATCACCCATCTTGACGTGAAATCAAGAAGCTTGAAACGCATAAAAGGTATCGGGTAGCGATGAAGAGAATGCAAAGTTGGTCATCTCGATGAAAAGCCTTCGAACACCTACTCGGAGAACCGTAAGAGGAAGTGCTGGAAGTGTAGTAAGCACAGAGAGTCAAAGGAATGTCCCAAAGAGGAAACCGCTCCAAAGAAGAAAGTTCCCTCTCGTGAAGATGTTCCTATTCCTACACCGAACCACCAAGAAAGCTACCGGACGAAGCTCAAGATACACAATCGGATGAGGAGGTCTACTACTCGAATCTGAAACCGAACCACCTCCCAAGAGCAAAACCTCCTAGTCCTCTAAATGAACATGGAAAAGGAAGACTCTGTGCTTGTGCCTTATGAAGAAAGCTCGATGATGAAGAAGAGCAACTGGATACTTCATACAGAAGAAGTTCAAAATCATTAGACTCCAACATGTTGCGAAGGAATTTGCAAAGGATCAAATGGGTGGCCTGGAGGTTCTAGTGGTGTTGCTCACTCCAAACCATCTCCCGATGCGGTTAATCGACCCGATAAGGGAGCCGGTGCCACCACTCTTCCGCAACAACAACAACTTTTGGAGGATTCTATTGAGTATGAGATTGAGGAACCAAAAAAAGAAAAGACCGAGGAAATACATGCCGATGAAACAAAGATCGATGACAAGGCCATGTCTAAGGAGGAAACTTCAACCCCTAAGGACCCCAAGTCTCCTCATGTCTCCTCCTCATCGATTCATCATCTCACTCTTCACCACCACCATCTAAAAGATCAACCAAATCTACATCCAAATCGGTGAAGAAGCCAACTCGATCTTGGATATCTCATGCTCATAAAAGAATTGGGAATGTCACAAACAAGTTAGAAAGAAAGACATACTCTACAGAAGATGAATTTCTCTGTTGATCGACATCTGATATATTCATGATGATATCGACAAGATGCAAGATGAAAGGGTATGTCCGAAGCTCATGAAAGATGATCTTCAAGGAAAATGGACGAAATGATCAAAGGATACACTCACCGCTTCCTTATGGAGGTCGTTCGAACCCGACAAAAGAGATGTATAATGCATAAGCAGATCCAAATCTCTTGCATCTAGCCAAACAAGCCATGAAATCAACTCCGATGAATTTAAGCGTCAATCCGCTTGAATCTACAATCTTCTCGATGATGAATTGGTGAACCGGCTAGTAGCGAAAATGTCGAAACGCTCTGCAACGTTTGCCTCACACGAAGCTAAACTGCTTGAAGCTCTCATGGAATACCAACTCAAGTCCTCATTCGAGAAGAAGTCATAGGCCCAAACGTTCAAGAGATGATGAAGACAAAGATCGGGATAAGGATAAAGAGCCCAAACGCACAAAGAAGTATGATGTATCATCCTCTATTCAAGACTCGATGCAACCTCCACCACAACGGACTCCTGACAAAGAAAGGTCACCTCTTCGTTCTTCTTGATAAACCTCATGATTCTTTCGAATTACCACCCGAGACTCGAAAACCGGTGATCACTTTGAGTATACGGGTGGTGACGATGAGGAAGTCCGTGAGCCCCTACAACAACCCATCTCTCCCAAACAAGTTCGAAACCGTAATCCTCATCTAGGCCTAAGAAACAAGAAGAAGGCACCCACGGTGACGTCGTATCATGGCTAGATGAAGATACAACAGAGGAATTTGAATGGTTTTCTACACTTGTCAATTCCACTCCCTACCACAAGAAGGTTAAGATCCGTAGACGGTAATACATTGGAGCATGCTAAGATTCTCGCAAGAAAAGTTCCATGTGAAGAAGATGACGAAATCCGAGTTGAGGCGAATCAAGAATGAAGCTTTTCAACTGTGGAAAGATAGCTCAGAAAGTGCCATCGAGGTCAAATATCACCTTGAAAACATTGCTCGAGCTATGTCTAACAACATGGATTGGCTCAACCCATAAGCAAACATCGACTTCACCAAACGGGACAACCCTCCATATTACACCGACTGGTCAAAACCCCTACCAACAATTGGCCAACCAGATGAACCTAGGATTCCATTTAGTTTTATCTTCAACAAAGACTTGGAATTTCTTCTACACGGTGGCGATGGATCAAGGAAATATGCTACATCTTTGACACTTCCATTCCCAGCAGCCATATACTCAAACTGCATAGCTATCGAGGAAAGAGCTAATCACTTGTTCTCCAACAAAGTGGAAGCATACGACCGAGATGCAATGTACGAGATTCATCATTGGCGAGCAGAAGAATCTACTACGTGTCGCCAGTTCAAGTCTCAACATGCAAGGTGTTCAAGATTAAGGATATCGTTGCCATCAAACACGTTGATCTTTCACCAAATGGGACTACACTTTTTCAAGAAGATTGTGGTCAAAAGGCAAGATGAACGGGATTATGCATTCTCTGAAGTCGACTTTGAGGATTTGTCTATCAACGACATTGAAGACATGTACCTTGCCAAAGCATGTGGTCGCATGAGGCAATTTTCAACCGTAGTACAACGTGAATTCATCAAGTCGGTGCTCATATTCATAAGACGATAGTCATCAAAGAACGTGTAGAAGATCTCCACCGGTCGTTGAATCATATCGGACCGTGTTAACTTCACTCCACCTCGCCTTGATCTTCCCGACATCAACCAGCCTCACAATATACACTCATCAAGAAACCATTCGGCGTCGTTTACCGCAGTGAACTTCAACGAAATTGCTTAATGGCGTGTAGTGATCTTCACAAGTTTGGGGATCACACTTTGAAGATGGTTAGGGACGGATTGGCTTATAGGTTGAAGGATATCGCCAAAAGATTGGGTCTCCTAAGCGATGGAATTCTCGGGATCGAAGGGATGTGAGGAGGATCATCAAAATGATTGATGAAAGGTTGTATAGAAGGATCGATTCGTAACTTTGAAAGCTTTGTTGGTGGTCGACCCAGATTAACATCACCGGCTATCAACGCCTGCTCGCACTCCCGGCAACATCATCGGACATCCCGTACCCTTTGAACCGCTTCTTTCATTATAAATTTGGATGTGTGATTATTTATGTCGATGGCTTGTGCACACATAATAAGTTGTACAACCCGTTCTTGTCAAGAAAGGACCACGTGGTACGCTTCTGCCACAATCTTTATAAAAGGAGCGAAAGCTTTTACTTTTGAGTAAAACCTATCAAACCTTTCATTTTCAAGGTTTTGCTCAAAAGGACAAGTACTTCCGTATATTTTCAAAACCTCAACCGCTTATATCACTTGTTGAGGGGAGTATTTGAATTTAAACTTTGTTCACAAATTGTTCATAGTGGTCATCTTCCCGCAACACTCGAAATGGTCATATTTATTTCAAATTTTCAAAAATAACATTTTATATGCCATTTTTGAGGGGAGAAAATTGTGATAAGAAAATATGTTGTGTAAATGCAAATGAATCTTTGTGTAATAGACTTAACCAACGAATTGATTGTGCTAAAGCAAGTTAGTAAATCGAAAAGACTTGTTAGGGACGGGTAATAATTTCAAGCTAGTTCGCTAGTAATGTAAATGTGTCTCATAAAGGACTTGTCCGAGTAGAAAGTACCATTCAAGAAACTCTTGGTAGACATGAACTCGACGGTATGAAAACCTTTCGAGGATTGTCTACACCTTCAAGGTAGTTATTAGAGCTAGTTGTCACCTAAAAGTCGACAATGTATCTCTTTAACTATGCAATGTAACCATGTCTCATGGGGATTGTCTATCATGAGTTGATCAATTCGAAAGTGCACGCTCTTCCCACACAAAGGCAGATTTCCATCAAAACTCTAAAGCACATGTGGAGGGAGTATTTACGCTAAAGATAAAACTCTCACAATGGTTCAAACATGTTTTCATTTACAAACCCTTTGAGAGATCTTCTTGAAAATTGGTTTTATGGCAACATAGGTAAGTCATGGAGTGATAAGGTGACTAAGGTTAGAATAACTGTCTATGATCCGCCAGAGCCGGAGGGATCTACCCAAGGACATCACAAATAGTTAGTACTTAGAAGTCCTTAGGTACAATTATAAAAGGAGAAAATGAGAATCGGAGAAAGAAGGAGTTGAAGAATTAAAAGAAATGCAAAGAAAAGGGTGAAAAGAAATAGCCCTCCAAATTATTCAACTTAGGGCGTACAATCGGGTTCAATTCATATGCTCTTGGTTGTCACTTAGTGTCACCGTATTGAAGATTAAAAGTCGTCATGGACCCGGTGGCGCATGCACTAAACCTTCTTAGCCACTCAAGCTTCTATCAATGAGCTTGCTTCATTCTCACAGGAACCCTACGTAAACTATTGGCTTTCTCTTAGAGATCGTGGTATTGAAGAAGAGACCCTCTCCCTAGTCTCCGCTCGGGAAAACCAAAAGCACTATTGAGTCTAGAGCCACGAGATTCATCAAAAGATCTCTTAGGTACACTTGACATTTCATCACTTGATGTTCAACAATAAGAACATCGGTGGTACATTATCAAGTCCTTCACGGATCTTAGCAATCATCGAGAACATTTATGAGAGGTTCATATCTGTGATCCTCGGTGATTGAATGGAAACTCTGCCAGGTCAACATCAAACAACTCGACAAAGATGTCACTTCGTAACTCCCCGTAGATTACGCTTAGTGTGTCTCAAAAGGTCTGATCGTGAGGTGATGCTTGATTGTACCTCGGCGACTCATCCGAATCAGAGGTGTACTTCGGTATATCGTGTTATCTCACTTGTGGGACTCCGGTTCAAGAACGGCCTTTGTAAGAATTAGAGTTGTGTTTTCACACTATGTCATAACACTCTCGAAGTTTAAACTTGTAAGTGCCGAAATCCGCTTATTACTAACCGTTTGAAATGTTTTCTTCTTATGGAAGCTCGGAGCGGGATGATCATGCAGATTCTTCTCATGCTCACGCCAACATCATCACTAATGGAAGTTCTATCCAAAAGCAACACAACAATCGAATGATTCTTCGTCAAATCAAAGAATCTACAAAGTTAAAGACTTAAAGAACTTCATCGATCTTGAATTCCAACATCAAATAGCGTGTGAGCATGTTGAAGAATGACGTGGAGACACCAGAAGCGCGGCGAGGCACTGAGGCGATAACAACATACTATCACTTTCATCACAAAGAACAATGATCAAAGAACAAAGTTAAAGATGACGTCAAAGCATAACTGCTCAAAGAAAACTATCTCTACACCGTGGAGATTGTTCGAATCAAGACATTTCTTCTCACAAGAAAGAAGAATGTCGAAGACGTCAAAGCTACTATTACATCAACGTCTTCACCGTTTTCATCACCAACACTTGAGGGGAGATTGTTGGAATCACTCCTAAACCTTAATTCAAGTGTTAGTTACTCATATGTAATAGGTAGCTTATTATGGCCTTTATGTTTGTTTAAGGTCTAGCTTATGTAGAAGGCCCATAAGCTTAGGCCCATGTCCAATAAGGAAAAGGGAAGGAGTAGGAGTGTTGCCCTAGCTCCTTGCCTATAAATACTATGTAATAACCCTCACTGAGGGTTGGTTGTTCAAGTTATTTTCTTTCACTACACTCTACGCACAACCGTGTCTTTATATCGTGTGTTTGTGTTTGATTTCTTGTGCAATCGCCTTAACTCTTTCTAAGTAAGCTTGTGTTGTAAAACTAGTGACCTAACA
>CM040241.1:249437525-249471264 GCA_022545495.1 Chrysanthemum lavandulifolium | reverse complement strand
TTATACTACGGTACACTCTCGAAGCATTAAAGGTGAATGCTTTAGTTCCTATAGATCTAGGGGCGAACCTCACATTTTGGGGTGGAATTTGAGTGGTAAAGGTTTTGTGCTAGTCATATAACTCCTATTCATGAGGCGCTTTATTAAGACTAAAGTCCCACCCGTACATGTCATGAAAATTTTAAATTTGGCGCTAAAATTGCCCTAACAAATATTTCTCATGGTTTATTACACAAATGAAATAGGACAAGACAAATGATCAAGGATAAGCATAGTTTCAAAGTTCCGTTTTATTCTCCTCCTACACTTAAACCGAACATTGTCCCCAATGTTCCCGAAGTATCAAAGTTATGATAACGGAAGGTGGCGAAGAGAAATAAACTAGTATTCCCCGATTAGCTCGGTAGGATCCGTGTGAAGTAGTGGTTAAATTATTTTCAAGAAGAATGTCTCATGTGAAAAGCTTCATCAAATCTTATGTTTCTTCTTCTTGATAAATAAAACTTGAACACTTTAAGAAAATAGACGAAACCTTCGTAAAATCGGCGGTAAAACTATATATGACTCTACTAAACTAGGTTATAATGCTTGTGGAATGGATGTTTGCAGATTTTTTGGAAAATTAAGACCTAAGAATTTCCAAATATTTATAAGTAGCACAGAAAACGAGATAAATTAGATAAGCTTTTTCTGCTCCTCCTAACGTCGTCAGGTTTTAATCCTGATGCCATCAGGTTATCCTGACAGAAACTGGTCTGCTGCGTTTTTCTGGAAAAATTCGGGAAACATTACACCTTTAAAATCTGGAAAGTTCCTGCAAAAGATCCATTATGACTCGATACAAGCATTTGACTCTAACAAACACACATATATATATTTTTCAATAATCGTAGTTCTCATGCTCACGTTCTTTTAAAAACGTGTGTAATCCTCCCTACACTTATCCTTTTTGTAAAATACCTTTATATGTAATTAAGACGAGGTTAAAGACAAAATAAAGCATTTTCAAAAATTTAAACATGAGAACATACAATAATGAAGAGATATATGACACACAAACAAGCAAACAATTAAGCATGGGTTGCCTCCCACGAAACGCTTTTCTTTATATATGAGTCTTGTAGCTAGACTCGAAGTCGTGCTCTACGTGGTCTCGTTTTCATCCTCAATGAAAACTCTATCATATTTACAAAATTCTCATCTACTCTATACCTAGGTCCTAGGGTCAAACAACCCCTATAGTAAAGCCTCCTTTTCTCCTACATGAAGTTCAAACCCTTTTCAACATCGTCTTCGCTCTTTTCCTCAAAAGATCTAATGTTATCTCGCTCATAAAGGGATAAAGGGCCATATTCATTCATCTTCCAAGGCATCCTATATGTGATCTCATCGTCCCCTTCCATAAACCTAACCGTTCCTTTGGAATTTGTTATAGCTCATTTTAGACTTTTCTACAAACGGGTATCCTAGCACAACTTGGGACAAGCTATAGTCAATGACATATCCTATGTTTTCTAAGACCATAAAATCAACTAAGTATGTGAAGTTTCCTATAAAGACGTATACATCCTTGACTCTTCCCACAAAATTGCAAACCCCACCCGGATACTTAGGGTCTCTCCTAATCTTAAGTCGTTCATTCATAATGTCATTGTAAATGCTAATGACATCACATTAATGGAGATTCCATATCTATGTAGGCGTGCTCGACATTCCTGCACCCAATAATGCAAGGGATTTTGATATTCAAGGATTTCCTCTCCTAATCTTTGGGCATATCCTAATGATGGGTGATCGAGGATTGTTGATTATGTATTGGTGGTAAGCAACTTCTTCCTTAGTGGGGTAAAGATTGAAGTAAGCACTATTCTCCTCATTCACATTTTCATTCACTAAACCATTACCCGAACTACTGCTAATCATGGAGCCAACAACTGAGGGGCTCATCGCTTTTTCAACAGCATCCCTAATTGTACTGTCAAATACCCTATGTAAATCTTGAAGATTGTTGTTTCTACTAACATACCGGTTACGGCAATTGTTAGAGGGGTGTTGGTCAATGGGTTGTGGTTTGAGTGGAAGTGGTTTATTTGATGGTGGGTTGTTTTTTGATGGGTTATCACCTTCCATGATGAAAAGTGATGGGATTACTAACAAGGTCACGAAGAAGGGATAGACTACGAGGAAGCTAAAATGGAAAAATCTTACTTGATAGGAATCAAGCAAGGAACCTAAATGAGATACAAATCTAACTAGCTATTCTATTCCCCAACAGCGGCGCCAAAATGCACGATAACGCGTTCGGGGTCAAAGGAACTTCCTTTCATTGAGCAAGTTTTCAACACCCTAGGCGTTGAACCTAATCGTTGTAACCTATCAATATATCAAATTAACCGTAAAATTCGTCAACCTTTAGGAAAAGGGTTAATGCTAAACCTCACGGGTGTGATAAATGTGATACCGCCGTGTCCCAACGAGGTGTGAAATTGAGTTTCGTGATTAGGACTTGAATTGGTTAAGCTTTGGATTTTGATTTCGTTATTCTACAAATTAAAGCACGGAATAGGCAAGTAAAATAATGTAAACGCTAAACCTCGAAAGGGAAAAATATGCAATTTGAGGTTTTGCAAAATTACTTTTCCTATCTTCTACATGACTAAAATTGATTTTAGGAAAAATCTCGGGTATTTTTTGACTTTTATTTTATTTATTATGAATTAAAACGATTTTAATCTAATTAAATGATAAAATAAAATAAAAAAAATACTAAACAATTTAAGTCTACCTAGATACTATTACTCAACACTTAAAAATCAAATAAGCTAGTTATCTTTTTAAATAATTAACTAAGATTTTAAACAAGGTGGTTGAATTGTCATGTCCTTATTCTTATCTTTTGCACGCGTTTTGTTTTCTAATTTTTCTTCTTCACTCTTACAAATCATATCTGAGAACAAATGAAACTTCTTTGATAAAACTTTAAACTTGAAAGGCTTAACATCAAGTCAGAAATGACTTTTGAACAACAGATAGCTTGTAGGGTATGCTTTTATCCCTAACTCTTTGAGACTACCTTAAGGTTGTATTGCCTACAAAGAAAAAAAAACTAGGATTCTATAAACTAACTCTAAGGTTATCCTAAATGGAACTAAAGGTATTCACATAAGCTAAAATGCCAACCGATAAGAGCTATTCAAGGAGTAAAGTTGCAAAGATGTACTATACTAAGTCACACCAAAATACAATGAACTATCAATAAGCTAGTAAAAGCTACAACTAAAATAGCACTAATCTAAAATATTGCAAAGCTAACAAACGTGTAAACCAAGCACACTCAATAAGCTTTTAAGCTAAAAAAAACACTAAAGAAAGTTGCTTTGCTTGACCAAACGCACTTAGAGGGCCTAAATAAGCAAGGAAATAAGCTCTCAAGAGGATTCTACAACCTACACAAAGGAGAAACAGATAAAATAGGGGCAATAACGTACCTAGAAAAGCAAAATTGAAGAAAAATGGAGCCCCACAACAGCTTATTAATAAGTTATAAAATTTCGCAAGTGTTCCTGTGAATATGAGACAGGGCAAAGGGGAACAAGGGGGCTACTTTGGGCTTATAAATAAGCCACAAGAAGGTTCCAAAATTTAAACTAAGCTATAACAAGGATCTTATTCATACTACTAACAACTTGTAAACTAAAATTAACTCCTAAAACTAATTATAATCTATCTATTTTAAGATAAAAAACAACCAAATAAACTACTTGAAAAGATTTATGGCAACATAAAAAAGTTGTAATGACTAAACGCTAAGACATATACTAAAACAAATTTAGAGGACCCAACATGGGTCAAAACATGAAAGCACCACAAATGTGCAAACCAAACACCCCATAAGGGTAGGAAATCATTAATTACGATGAAATTTTGTGAAAACTTTAAAGGGCAAATCTGTGGGCTCAAAATAAGCTCACATGAGCTAAAAAACTAACTCTCAACAACTTTGGTCCATGAAGATTTCATAAAATAGCAGATACAATGAATAAATTGCAAAGTAAATTTAAATGAACTTCAAATTAAAATGCATTAAACATTACTGAAATTGTAAATGACAAGGAAAATTAAAAGATGGGACTAGAACTCAAAAATTCTAGACCTCTTTTACACTAGCACTAATCTCCTATAAATACAAAAGCAAAAGTCATCTAGCTTTTAGTGTAAACAAGCAAAATCCTTACTTTGTGCTTTTTCCATTCCAAAAGTAAGTGTATTTTGTGTTTCGGGGAAGGTTTTACGACACCTCTCACTCAAAAAACATGTCCGGGCTCGAAAATGTAAAAATCCACTCTCGAAATTTCGGTTCAATTTTCGATTTTTCAACCCTTTTGTACTATATAATTTTTTGACAATTTTGATCGATTTGGGTGTTTTAGTCATTTTAGTGGTCTTACGGGTAAAAGCTTATAGTTGGGATGCCGTCGATCGCCGTCATTAGGGTTTTGTCTTGGCCAAGTCATCATTGGGACGGCGTCACGTTGTGGTTGTGGCGCCGTCGGTCTTCAAGATGGCGTTGTCTAATATGGATCTAGGCCTTACGAGAAGAAAAGATTTTGTGACTCCTTATCGTTTCAAAGCCTGGCGCGTCGGTGTAAAATAACAAAATCGCTACTCGAGTGGTCACAAATTCAATTACATAAAGAGGACGGTAAGCCTACTTTGGGATGCCGTCGGTGTAATTCCAGCTGACTTGAGTGTCTTGATCTTGAATTAGCCATTTTCTTCATATATTCACTCTTTTTAGTCCAAAATGCATCCTTCCGACATTTTGCTTCCAAGAGACCTAAAAAGTGAAAAGGAACGAAATTAAGCGATAGAACGGATATAAAGTGAGCGATTAAGGGCTTAAATGACCCCTTAAAAGTATACGTTTTAATCCTTATCGGTGGCCTCCTCGATGCTTAATCTTTGACGATCTCTAATTATAGTGCTTATAACATTGCACTTTACAATAAACAATAAACTACAATTTTTTTCGATTCATAAATTTTTTGACCTCATAACTAAAATATAACATCCCCACTTGAGATGAGCATATAATGAGAATCGGAGGGTCTTCAATGATCTTAAAATATAAGTCTTTGACGAAAGCGTGATTCGAACCTCTACTTGAGCCTTGAACTGAGGCAAACAATGACTTCGATCACAAATTAAGACTACATGGTAGGCTAAGGTGAATGGGTGTAAAAATATATATATATATTGTGGGACAAAATGAAAGAAATGGATCGACGGGTGTATCTAGGGGTATCTTGCACTAAAGGTGAGTGAACAAAAGGGTTTAACATGAGGGTCGAAAATTCGAGGTGACTAATCGATAGACACACAAGGATAGGCTATTTGGAAAAATATTGCCTTCTCAAACCGATTATTCTATATACATTAAGGAACTCAACATACCTCGTCTCACGGTCTCAAAATGATGCAAAGGCCAAGTTCTAAAGTTTACAAGCTAACCGATACACTCATAATTTGGTGGATTTGGGTAAATAAGTGCAAACGGATAGGGCTAATCTCACCATAAAATATCAAGGTTATAATGTGCAGCTAAGGTATAATCTAGTTAGGTTAAGAAAAACATGTCAAAATTTTTAAAATGGCATAATTTTTAAAATAAACTAGAAAACGAGGAAATTAAGTTCAAGTAATAATTCTACTCCGTCCCCTACTTGAGATGTACAGTCCCTTTTGTACTAAACATTAAAATAAAGGTGAAGAGAAAGTAAAATTAGAGTGAGAACTTCCTAAATTTGATCCTAAAAGAAAGGCCCACGAAGAGAATCGTGCCTTCGCTAAGCATCCATGAGCAAACTTCAATCCCTAAAATCACATTAACCAACAAGCATAATTCTAAAAACAAAATGAAATAACTCACTTTGTAGGAATCACGGTTGCATTTATCATATGCAACAAGCCTTTGAAACGACTTGGTGTCCCAAGTGGACGAGTGTAGTCTCGTGAGGGCTTACAAGGTACATACCAACAAAGTTCGTTTAAAACTAATACAAGGTTATTGCATTAATCTGGAAAAATTAAGACTCAGAGAATTATGACGTAACCCTAAATAGGAGTTACGCCATAATTGTGGTTAAACACGAATATACTCTCGAGGATTTGCTACAACGTAGCCATAGAATGGGATTACGTTGTAATGGTTTATAACCGGAGAGAATTTTCATCGAGGAAATGTTACGACGTAACCATGAGGATGAGTCGCCGTAACTATAGGATAGAAAAGGTCCCCATTTAATCACCGTGAATTCATCTCCAATTCACGCAAAAATGTTAAAACACAAAACCCAACAAAATGAAATAAAAAGAAATAAAAGGATAATTCAGGTTGTCTCCGGAAAGAGCACTTTTCTTTATTACCGAGTCTTTAAGTTAGACTCAAAGCCATGGGGCTTTATGGTGGCCTTCGAACCTTGCCATCCTCAATTGCTTTTTTACCAGAAGAAGGTTGATACCAAACAGAAGGAGGGATGTAAGGAGTCATGCAATACCGAGATTCTTGCAGAAAATTTGATTTGGCCCATTCATAAATGAATTTAGACTTGTCATCCCATTTTAACTTAATGGCCCCAAATTTAACCTTTAGCCAGTTCTCGAATGAAATCCCTTTGTAGCCGACGTCCTTTCTTTTTTCTTCATCAAAACATGCCCATTCCTTACATTTGAGCGAGTTGGGATCGGGGAATTCTCTTCCATTGCAAACCTTAAGACGAGGATCGCATGTAGGCCATGCTTGAGTCGTTCCTCCAGACATCATACTTGTTGGTTCACATAAATGGATAGTCCAACCTACATCTTCAAACCAATTGCCCGTGATATGGTGCCCCGAATCCAATTTTCCTTAATTAGTTTCTCATCTTTGAAACACCACCAAACTTCACCGCCTTTTTATTCACTTCACAAAGAACTGCCACCACCATTGCGGTGTTTGAGAAGTGGGGATCATGTCGACAAACTTAACTTAGAACCCTCTATCATAGAAGTGATATGGGCAACAATGAAGCTTTCCTTAACTATAGTAATACCTTTCTTATTAGATATCCCTAGTGAAGTTTGAACTTCATCTTTTTCCTCCCATGAAGATTTATCGCTATTATCTCCATCACTAGACTCGTTATCCTGCAAATGACCAAAGTATGAAGGGGGAGGTTATCAGGAAAATTTGTTGGCTCTTCTTTAGAAACCTTGTTCGACATGCTTGAGCTCATTACTTCATCGGGTTTTGGGCACAAGGTTTTATCTATTTTAAAAACCACTCTGTCATCACAGTATCCCAAAGAAAGTTCCTTTTCTAAGACCTTCATTCGGGCACGTAAGGAAGCAAGGAAAGGTCTTCCAAGAATTAAATGTTCTCTTGTGGTGTTTGCCATGTCAATAACCACGAATTTGGACGTAAATATGAACCTATCGACTTTGACCAATACACCACCCGTGATCCCAAGAGGAGTTTCCTTGGTCATGTTTGGCATCTCAATCACCATGCTTGTTTTTCAAAGATTAGTTATTCTAAGTTTTAGAAATATCGAGTGGCATGATGTTTACATCGGATCCGAGATCGGCTAATGCGAGAAAGATCATGGTTGCATACCGAACATGGAAGAATGAATCCATCCATGCAAACCTCCTTGATTGGTAGTTGGTTAGGTATATCCGATTCTATCCTCGGCTTGATCTTTGGTCCAAGGTTACACCGTAATTCATTACAATAGTTACGGCGAATCGGTGATCTTCATGGATCCGACACGTAAACAAGAGTAGAATGAAAATCATCGGTTGGTGTATTTACTTATTTATCAGAAAAAACAGCCTTACACACCACAATAAGTTTAATTCCTTCATGTTTAGTATTACTTCTCTTCATCATGCTCACCGATTTTCTCCACCATTGCCTCTAGGTTTATTTAAAGAAGTGTCATGGATAGAAAGGATCTTATTTATATTCTCCTAGAAACTTTTTAACCACTCATCTCGTTCCTTTTGTCTTTTAGCCGATACCTCAAGATATTTTCTGATGGTGTCTTCGATATTAGACTGTTTCTCAAAAGGCCTACGATTGTAATATGCCGGAGGTCCTCTACGATAACCATTCCCGTTTCCATTTGACTCTTGAAATGGTCTATTTGCTTCACCATATTTCACTTCCTCAACTTTAATATCATCTTCAATAAGAGGAAAATTTTTAGTTAGATGTCCTCCTCCACAGCTTTCACATCCTACTTGGATAGCGTGCACACTTTCCTTAAGCTTTAGCATGTCATGACCAAGATTTTCAAGCTTGTTTTTAATGGCGGTAATACCATCAAGATTTCCACCTAGGCTTCTTTGGCTTCCTCCATCGTGCCATTTTTGAGAATGATCGGCCATTTTTTGAATGGCTTCTATGACAAGAGTAGGGGTCATCCCCGGAATTGGTACCTGATAGTCCAGCATTTGTCTTGTAGCAACGTTGATACCTTTGTAGAAAATATTGACCTTTTGCTGGCTGTTTAGGTCATGAGTAGGAAACTTGTAAAGAAGACCATTGTATATATCCCAAGCTTGATAAGACGTCTCATCGCCTTCTTGCTTAAAATTATGGATCTCCATGAGTTGATTTGATATTTTCGAAGGAGGTCATATATCTTTGAATGAAATGTTTCTTTAGGAGAGCCCATCTTCTTGCTGCCCTAGTAAGAGTTATAGGCAATACTCGGAGCATAATTGCGTCATGATAAACACCAGGTGTGTTGAAAAGGCTTGTGATGTACAAGACATTTTCAAGGTGTTAGTAAGCATTTTCATCCCTATTTCCGGAGAAAGGGTTAGCACGTAGCTCCCTCATAAAAATTTTCTTTGATCTCCATTAGCCGGCCAAACGAGCCCCGACCCTTGTTCATCCCTAGTCATAGCCAAATATTCCTCGAGAGTGAGGTTATCAATGTCCACAACCGCCATGGTACCTGAAACTTAAAGGAAATCGTGAGAAAACAAAAATTTTGAATAAACAATAATAAAAGACTTAACAAAAATCCTAATATAACTCCCCGACAGCGGCGCCAAAAACTTGATGCAGGATTTCTAACCAGGTTTTAATATTTATAATAGTCTCATTTACCTTTGGTCTACCTTATGCACTTACGGGCAGTGTACCTGGTCGTGTGTAGTGTAGTAATCGGTAAAACCGAGGTCGTCCCAACAGCTATGTGAACGGATTCGAATTAAGTCTATGTGTCACTGGTTTTAACTGGTTTGAGGTATAAACGATTAATTAACTAAGAAACAAGAAATAAAAGCGTAAAATAAATAGAGGTTGTGATAAATAGATGGAAAGTATGCTAACCTAATTACTCATCACATCGTGTAATGTTCATGTTTTATTACTTCCAAATGATTCAAATGGGGTTTAAGTAGCTAGGACAACATTTGGTCAATTTTTCCTAACGTATCAACAAAGGCTCCTACCCGGCATCAAAGGTTTACCCCTTGGGAGTCGAGTGGTTTCTAGTCGCCTAAGCCAAGTCATTAAGTACCCTACATGCAAGATTCGAAATAATGAGTGCCCGGGCACTAGCATCTTAGACACTCATCCCTAACTTCTTAAGTTCATCCGGATGACCGATGATCATTTGGTCAGTTGGCACAAGCGAGGAAGGGTCGTCAGTTGGTCAATTCTTATCCTTCCCAACTCTACCTAACTACTTAGGATCGGTTGGTCAATTCTCCTAAGTAACTAGATACGACCACATTTCAAACTACCAAAGTTAGGGTAACTACCAACTAACTATGCATACATACATTTGAAATAATTATACGGAAGCATGAAAGCATAAACAATACATTCAAGGATCATAACTAGGCTAGCACCAAGGGTGGTTAGCGATCATAATAAAAAACAATGAATTCGATGTTTAACATAATGAAAGACATGAATCAAAAGTAAAGATAGAAATGATCGCTAATGCTTATCGATATGGAGTGATTTCTCCATTGGATATGGCTCCGTATGCTCGAATGATCGCCTTTAGAACCCTCTTCGGGTTCTCTAACTTTGAGTTGTGAGTAAATGATGTGAAATGCGAAATTAGGGCTTATATTTATATGCACGATCCTAGTTACAACAGTAACTTGATTTTAGAGTTACGCCAGTAACTTCAAAAATCCTCAAATAATACTCTCGTTAAGCGGTTACGGCGTAACACTTGGGAAAGGTTACGCCGTATCTTCAATACATAATTCTTATGGGTGGACTACGACGTAATGCTTGTGAGGAGTTACGACATAGTTGATGGAGCGTAAAATATTTCTTGACCTAGATGATTACGGCGTAACCTTAGTTGGGAGTTACGCCGTAATTGCCGCTGAGTAGGCAATCCAAGATAAAGCATCGCTACGGCGTAATGTGAGAAAGTAAGTTACGCGTAGCTTCTTCATGAGTGGCATACTATCATAAACCGTTAGGAAAATCTCCAAATCCATTTCTCCTAAGCTCCAATGCTCATAATTTAGCGAAAGTGAAATATAAAGGAATACAAGCGTAAATCCATATAAATGATATAAAATACGAGCATTATCGGAGGAAATTGTTACTTAAAAGTCATGTCTATTTGATGTTATCGGTATGATAACCAATCTACCAACACCGGAGACCATAGGCTAGTAACATAATGAACAATTATGCCTAGCGAATCAAGATCACTAGTAGAAGCAAGAATTAGACATTTCACTTGGAAGATGAACATAGCATTAGTTAAGGATTAACTAGGTTAACCCATTATCTTCTCTTGATTAATACATCCATTTACATTTCACAATTTTTTTACTTTAATTATTATTTTCTTCAATTTAATCGTGAAAATTAAGTTGATTATTGTTGGGATATAAAAAGTTAAAGTGCTGAAGAGTCAAAGTGTTGAAGAGTTAAAGTACTGAAGAAGTCAAATTACTACTAAAGTATAAAGTCAAAGTACTGCTTGATACATCAAAGTACTGCATGCTTAAAGGACTGATATGCGAAAGTGAAATATAAAAAGTTATGTAATTCTAGAATGTTCTAAGCTTAATATAGTATTACTTGTCGTACAAGGTTACAAATTGTAAACCGACTAGGGTTATCCTTAAGCCTATAAAAGGACCCCTAGGTTGGCATTAGAATATCGTGTTTTAGAGTTTTAGAAAGTACAATATTAAAGTTTGAGAGTTGTTAAAGAATGCATAATAAGCGATTCGAGTTATTAATAAAATCGTTCAAAGTTAAAGTTAATTCTTCTTAGCTTTGTTAAGTAAATTCGCATACTTAATAGAGTTTGCTCGGTGTTTCATTGTTAATAACTTAGGATTTATCCGAGGTTATTAAACCCTTAACAAACTATATAAGTTAGTTTGGTTAGAGTACATCGATCCAACAAGTGGTATCGAGCTTGTGTGGAAACTCGACTAAGAAGAAACCCTCAAAACCTACTTAACAAAACCCTAAAGATGTCGATCAAGGCGCACCACCACCATCAATCACCTCACTAAGAATACCAATTATCAAGAAGGGAGAATATGATCTATGGAGCATGAAGATGAGGCAGTACATTGCTATTACAGACCATGCACTATGGAATGTGATTGTCAATGGTAATGAAGTTGTGGACGAACCTGTAGAAATTCCTGGACAACCTAAAGCACCTAAACCCATCTTTCCATCTGCTACAATAAGGAATCAAGAGAAGGCTCTCAACATACTCTTGTCTACCATTCCTGATGGACACCTACTCAAGTTTCATGATGCTAAGGATGCAAAACAGTTATGGGCTGCTCATAAGACAAGGTTTGGAGGTAATGATGCTTCCAAGAAAATGCACAGAAATCTGTTGAAGCAACAGTTTGAAACTTTCATTTTTGGTGAAAGAGAAGGTCTTGATGCTGCATATGATAGATTCCAAAATCTCCTTAGCATGCTAGAGTTATACAAGGTAGAGGTATCTGTTGAAGATGCCAATATGAAGTTCTTAAGGAGTTTGCCATCTACATGGCATGTGATTGCTACTATGATAAGAGGATAACCTCGATTGGATGTTATGGACTTTGACGATCTCTACAACCATCTGAAGGTGTATGAGCATGAGATGAATGGCCAGACAAGTTCAAAGTCTCACAGTATAACTTTTGTGTCATCTGAAAAGAGAGGCAGTACTTCCACTAAAAGTACTGCTCACCCTACTCAAAGTACTGTTGCTCAAAGTACTGGCTATCCTGCTCGTTCTATCACAACTATAACCAACCCCACATCATCACCATCAAGCACCATCCATTCTGATGAAGTCGTATGCGCATTCTTTGCATAGCAAGCTACCTTACCTGTTATTTATGAAGAAGATTTGTCACATATTAAAGAGGATGCTCTTGAAGAAATTGATATCAGGTGGCAAGTTGCTATGATCACTGCTCGGATCAAGAAGTTCATGAAGAAAACAGGAAGAGGCATAGACTTCAAACCCAAACAGGTATCACTTTTGACAAATCCAAGATTAAATGCTTTAACTGCCGAAGATGGACACTTTGCAAGGGAATGCGGTTTGATAAATATCAAGGAAGCAGGATGATCGAGAAACCAAAGCTTGAACTAAAGGAAATTCCTATTATTGAAACAAAAGCTTTGGTTGCTCAAGAGAATCTATCGAGGTTGACCGAGTCTTGAGTTTGATGATGAACCAAGAACCCATCTTGTATGGTGGCAATGGAGGAGTTTGATTGGAGCACAACATTTGATGAGGAACCCTGATTTGCTGCGTTGGAGTCCGAGATGGTCTTGGAAGCTTTGATTGGAGCATGGAGAGTGAAGATGAACCTATTCTGCTTGCTATAGTAGCCACTTCATCAAGTTCACCCCTATCTCTGAGGTATGTTTTAAGTGTCATGACTGTTAAGAATTGGAAATTCCATGTTAAAGTGTCGGTCACCCCAATTATAGTCTAGCATATGTTAGCTCGTAGATTTGTAGTTTGTTACGTTATTTAGTAGTTAATTAGTTAGTTTGTAGCGTAGTTTAGTTTAATGTAACACCGTGGTGGAAGGACGGGTCTTTACCCACTGTATGCCTGATCCACAGTCCGATAGGAGGACGGTATGTTTGTAACTATAAATACCCCTACCATCCATGGAAGGGGTGGTGCTTCATAATCTAATATTCCACTTTTTGTATACCAAGTCTCTACCAAGAACACCCTCTCTATCTTTCTCTCTCTAAATATGGCAAACATGTATTTTGATCATCCAAGACCACCCGAATCATCAACACAATAAATATATCAATCCTACAAATGCTATCAAGAGCCAAGGTTTTTGTGTTTTGATGATTTGTTCGTGGTTTTTGAATCTTGTGTTAACTGTTATTTGTACTTCTTGATCATAATTTTTTTTTCTGTTTATTGTGGTCAGTTTTCACAAGTTTTGCATCCTTTAATTTAGTCCATGTCCATCGCTGGTTTGACAGTTCACTCATGTTTTTAGTAATCTTTTGGTCCAAAAGTCCTAGCTTTTATCTGATTGCATGTCTGCTTTGTATTACTTATCCAACAGATTTATCTCGTATCAATTTGTTTGACTTTTGGTACCATTTCAGTCAAAGTAGTGGTCAAATGGTCAGTTTTTTGTGGTCCAAACAAGGTCAAAAAGATGGATTTTTAATGTTTTTCTGGGTTACCTTTGAAGATGAACGGAAATATTTGTCTGAAAACTCATCGGAAAATAACAACAATCTATCTAGCGACTTAGTTACGTGGCGACTTGTCTTTACAAGTTGTCTAGATGCATTGTATTTGGTAGCGAGTTAGTTAAACCTTTGACCTAGCGACTTGATTTGGAAAAAGGATTAGCGACTTGGCTACTTGTTAATTAACAAGTAGCGACTTGTGAAAAAATGGCTAGCAACTTAACTCAAAAGCTTTTCTAGCGACTTGCCAAAATAATTGATAGCGATTTGTGACGAGAAAAGGGTAGAGACTTGATTGCTTGACCGCACCATACAACAATACCATATACAATCTCGTGTCCTCGTGTTATCCAACATCGGTACATGACTAAACTGTCATCATCACTCATCTAAACCAACAACAACTCAAAACATCAAGACTCTCAAAGATTTTAAAATATACGATTATGATCTCGATTTGGTTTGGGGACTTTATTGATGCATTCGACCATAAGGTCATATCCTCAAAACACTATCTTCACATATCCGTTTTGAAAACAAAAGTTGGGAGAGGCACAACAGATGTTGTATAATAACGATTTGATTATCGTTGTTTCTTAACTCACTTTTATTCAAGATCTCAAGTTTTTCGTGTATTAGTGAATTAATATCCAACCATCATAGGTCATTATACACCTAATTAAACTCATCATAGACTGTTTTTCATCTAAATATCCGAATACATAAGATAAATCAAATTAACAAGTATGTTATTTGATCTTCTTGATTCGTTTATAAGACCACTTCACAAGATAAAGGTATCAACAATAATCTATTAACCCCTTCCATATCGTTCGCTTAAAAATTTAAAATCAAAAGGACGAAAGTAAAACCTACCTATTCCTTGGTTTTGATCTTGAACCGGTCTCGACACTGTGCCATCCGTGTGGCTATGTCATACCTCGTCAACAATGGATAAAATCCTATGGCTATTCTTCCCTTTACTATCCTCATGGCAAGGACCATCCGTATGAAAGGATGTGTCTTGTGGAAGAGAGGAAGGAGGTGGACAAATTGATAAGTGTTTTAAATGTGTTTGGGAGTGTATGATTGCAATTGCTTAATTTTTGTTTGAGATGAGAAGCGTATGAATAGAGGCGGAGATTTTAGATGTTTGGTGACTGCTTTTCGAGAGAGGAAAAAGAGGCGAACTTGTGAGATGTTTTAGGGTTGGTGCTATGAGTGGTTAGAATGTTAAATACCCTTATTTCTAGGGTTTAACGAGATTTGGTTCAGTCACATGTTACTTGGGGTTAACGATTATGGATAGGGGCTGGATTGAGTACTAATTTTTAACTTGTGGGCTGGATTGTGTGTTAATTTTAACAATTATGGATAGGGGTTAACGATTATGGATAGTTCTAAATTTAGTATCTAATGGTGTTATCTTTGTTGATTTTTTTTTTTTTTTTTGTAATATTTATCATCATATAAGGATAAAACGAATTCTAGTGGATCGGGTATATGTGATAAGGTTGGGTCGCACATTGCTTTCAATGGCCTTTGGAGTTAAGTTGCTACATAGGTTTGAAAAGATACATTGTGAATGTGGGCTTGAGTTACTTGTTCAATGATTATGCTTTTAATATTAACTGGTCTTTAATTAATTTGTGAAAGAGTGAATCGGATCAAGTAATATTTTAACTTGGGGCTATGACTTGAGATATTTAATTACTCTTCCGTTCAAATATGCTCGATCGCGCCTTGTATCAAGATGATGCAATTAGACAATGTTGCAAGTTATTATCACATGGGTTGTGTGTTGTTGATGAGATTTATTAAAGAGTTGATGATGAGATTGGGTATGATGTTGAGATTCGTTAAGTTATGAGATTGGTACTTTGGTTTATACATTTTTACGAAGCATATTATGTCACGGCTTGAAGCGTTTATTGGAAAATGTTGACTACGGGGTTGTTTGAACGGTATTTCTTATTTGGATTTGAAGTGAGGTTATTCCGAGCTCGTTTACTTATTTCATCTTCTTTCTTTCTACACTTCCGCGAAGATGACTTGTTTGGGCGTTTATTGAGTGTGATAAAGACTTGGCTATTTAGTTACGATTGTGATTCTTTCTCATTTAACCCACAACGTAACTATCACTTCAGTGTCTCACTCAATTGAGAATGTCAAGAGGTTTTGTACATTGGGTACACCGCTTCTTCTTCACAAGAATTAGTACAAGTTTAAGTTACTAATTGGGAATTCTACTTCATGGTCAAGTTTGGCATATCGGGTTTACTTCTCCATGTGGTCACAAAGAATAAATGTACGAATCGCGTGAATGATGTGTTTACCAAAGTGATTGATTGGATGGTTGATGATGTTGGATAATGAACCGTTGATGAAATCGTGCATGTTCCCCTAAAATGATATTCACCAAACCAAAGTCGTCATAACATATTCAAGTGACATTGTTTACGGTTTTGTCTTGATTTTGTAAAATCCAACGAAAGAACCTATTTCTCGGTTTAAATCATAGACTTGTAAAATCCGTGACTATGGAAACATCCCGGTAATAGTAAAGGGCATTTCGAGCTATCTTACGATTTATTCTGGTTTTGTAAAACTCATTCTATTTCTCGGTTTAAACCATGGAATTGTAAAATCCGTAATGATGGAACCATCTTGGAGAAGAGATAGTGTAATTCGGATCTTCTTGATTCGGTGTTACGGTTTCTATTTCAAGAAGGAATAAAGAGTGTACTTCATGAATTGGGTGTGTGTTTGGGTTGTCTTCATGGCGGTTTGGTTATTACATGGTTTTGCTGAGGTTATGTGCTTTTAACCATGGTCGGGATGAAAACCATTATCAAAGTTCATTTAAATGTCAAAGAAGGCTAGATTTGAGCAGATTCGTAAGATGTGACAACGGTGTTAATTCAATATTATTTATTTGAGATTGAAGTGAAATATCACGGCGAGTGTACTTAGTATCCGAAGGTATCGGGATGGTTGGATGAAGATTCTTCAATATCCTTGTTCGAGCTTATTATCAAAAATGAAGACTTGGAAATCTAGTTATTGTTGGGTGTCTTTACCTTTTCTTTTACCACTTGGGGAATTGGGCTCATACCACCACAAAATAACTATCACTTTAAGGAGTTACGTTGTAGTGCTCGATGTCACATTCAATTGTGGATTTTCAAGAGGTAATGTACGTCTTATACTTGATGGTTGGTTGGTTGAAGAGTATAGAGTACATAGAGTACTTAGAGATGCTAATGGAAATCGGCACCGCTCTTTGTTACATATGTGCAAGTTTAAGTCACGAGTTCGGGTAGTTTACTTGTGGTCAAATTCATCATATTGGGTTATCTCCATCGATTGTCACAACAAAGAGCCTCTTGAATGATAATGGGTTGATTACAAGTTTTGCCAAGAGATGATGAAAAGATAGAGATTATGACGTATGAACACATCGGTTCATCCTCGTTCTCTAAAGAAAAGAAAGGTGTACGTGTCGATGCACTTTATCTTCAAGAAGAGAAATCTTTTATTATGACCATTCTCATCAACATGCTTCATAATTTTTCCATGAGCTTGGGTCATCAAGTGAACCGGCTCTCGTTGATTGTTTTCCGATTCCACTTTCTCAACTATAATGACGATGGCGACATCCCGTGCTAATTTTGCGGGAGAGAAGTGTGAATAGACTACATTTGGATGATGTTCACTTGTTTAATCAAGAATGGCATCTCCGTATGCAATTCTTGAGGGGGAGAAGAAGTGTGATAATTCTGCATGGTTGGTTGACTTATGAGAATTTATGGTCATACGGCTCCTAACTCATGTAAGAACCGAGCTTCTTCTTATCGGATCATCTTTACATGGAGTTTCTTCTAAGAGCCGTTGGTTGACATCTTCACTCGGATTGATGAGTTTATCGACAAAGTGCTTCCGGTTAATGCTTCACGTACACATCAACATGATGATTCCGAACAAACTCTTTGTTCTTGTTTGATGTGATTGGTAGTTTGGTGTTACCATTTCGTGTGTTCGCTGCGGCCTGATTGCTGATTTCCTTGATGAACATCTTTCTGTTCTTGTTTGATTGGGAGAGATTTTAGTTAAGGGGACTTGCAAGATGTATGTTAATTGGGATGCTTTTAGGTGATGTTCTTATTTTTGGTGAGTTGAAGATGTTAACTATCTATTCCCCAACCGCACAATTTTGAAGAAGGTCGAGTCTACGCTTGTTCTACATTTTCTCACGCATGTTAGAAGACTAAAGACGAGTTGCATTTGATTATCCAAAGACTTTTTCATATTCCGGCATTGTCGGTTTAGGGAGAGCACTAATTGGGGAGGGTGAAATGTCGATTTAATCCCCAATTAGACTTGCTCACATTACTCAACATGTTAATTCTCACAAAGACTTCAAGCGTTCTTCTCATCGTAATTCTAGTATTTGGGCTTTCAAAGAGTTGTTGATTCAAGTATCAAAACCAAAGAAGGGGAAGGAGACACGATCTAAATGCGAGTAAAATTTGATGAACTTAATACTTCTAAGTGATTGAAGATATCCCGGAAGACGATTTTCATTACCATAGAGAAACTCGTGGTTTGACTCATGGCGCTTAGTGTTCTTATTCCAACTACGTGGGGAAGTGATGGAAGAGAAAGTTTCAAGATAAAGAGGTACACAAGTACGACATATTCTGTGGGAGATAAATGTGTAACATGAGGGAGGTGTTATCTGTTATTCTCTCGTTGGGAATGTGTGTACTTGATTCTTGAGCTTCATACACATTCATCGTGGACGAAAGATGTGAACATAGGGAGGTGTTATTCATTACCCTCATGATGTGTATTCGAGAGAGTTCTTGGATATTGGTGTACTTCGGGTTCTTAAGCTTCATACACATTCATCAGGGAAGAAAGATGTGAACATAGGGGAGGTGTTCTTCATTACCCTCATGATGTGTATTCGGGAGAGTTCTTGAGCGTTATACAAAGAGACTGACTGCATCATTTCAACTACTCGGGGGGGAAGTGTTCTCTTGACACCTTTTGGAATGGATTGCGTCAGACTTCAGTGGTTATGAAATTTGAGAAGATTATTTATGAGTGGGATGATATGTTGCTGTTCTTTTGGATGATATAACCTCGAACGATGAATCACGGTGATTATTCTTAAAAAAGGAGCAGCAAGTTCGATGATAATGGTGTGCTTCTTTGTGCACCTGGCTAAGAGAAGCTTGAAAGAAAGCTTTGAATCTGCTCTGCTAAAGGATTTTCGGTTTGGGGGGAAGCTGCCAAAGTCTCACTTTCAAGTGGTTCAATTTCTTTCTTCGATTCAAGAGCCCCGAAGCTTTGGTGGTGAATGTTTATGGTTGATGACTTCTATCTTCTCGACGTGATGCTCGATATCCTTATCTCGGTACTCGTATCATCATCTTCTTTTACTATATCATCTACTCAATCTTTGTATATATTTATCGAAAAACAAAATACAAATATATAAAACCAACAAAAGAAAATAGAAAATATAAAACCAACAAAACCCATAAAAATCGAAAAATTTGAAAAGACCAAAATATGTTTTCTCAATACATGTCTTCGGTATCGATAACATCTACGGTCTTAGAAATGTCATTCAATAATGGCACGGGACCATAGATGAAGTTCGAGCAGAGGTGTAAATATTCTTTCAAAACATGTCACAAAATATGGTTTACGATTATTTCGATCAGAACCCGCTTCAAAACTATGGCTTGCAGTTATTTCAGACTGTAACCCATGCGTAAACCATGGCTTGCTATTATTTCAGATCGCAACCCGTTCTTCAAGAAAGGAAAGTGCTACGCTAAACAATTTTCAAATATTTTGTGCACATATCCTAAAAAAAATTTAAGGAAAGTATGTCGAAGGACTGCTGTTCCTACACAAATGTTTTTTCGTCTAAAAATTCTTCAAAAAATATTTGTTTTAACAAAATGGTGGTTAATGAGTTTCAAAATCAATCGGTTTGAGTTTTGGAAAATTGAAAAATCAATCAATGACTTCAGCTTTTAAACTTTTCGGAAAAATAAGTCATTGATTGAGGGGAGAATTTTTCAAATCTATATCATATAACGAGATTATCTAATTATCATGTATGCTTAATTGAAAATGATGTTAACCTACGTTGAAGGACTAGGTGCCTAGGATATGATTGTTAGGATTAGATGATTAGAGTTTGATTAACACATAAACCTCATGCCTTATATGATCTAATTGTTATGATGGATTGACTATTATTAGTCGATTCTTTGTTTGGGTGATGTCGACCACCATATATCTATTTGTTTCCACTAACATATGCGGTATATTGGTATATAAGTATGTTCCGATCCGGATCCCACATAATATGATGATTGGATTCCGAAGGAAAGGGTAACTATATCTTGGGTTGACACATGAAGAAACGGAGCTTAATTGGACTTGAATGGAGAGTTGGCATAAATGCAACGTAAGAGGTGTCACCGCATCGCCAGATGGTTTTCTTCTAAGGATTGAAGAAACGGAGCTTAATTTGACCTCGCTTGGCATTAAAATGCAACGTAAGAAGTCTCACCGCATTTGCGAGACGGTTTTCTTCCAACCCTCAAGAACAACAACAAAAGCTTCTCAACCACTAATGTATCTTTGTGCAGATACCATTTTTAAACAATTTTTGATAAATTTGAATAAAATTGTTTTGAAAATGGAATATATTGTTTTGAAAATAAATTGAACTAAATTTTGGAAATCACCGGACTTCATTTTATCAAAACATAAGTCACTCAATTATTGACTTCTGTCATGGATTGAGGGGGAGAGTGATTTAAAATAAAATATTTTCAAACGATATTTCTTTACAAAAGTTTCGTTTTGTACGATAATAAGTGATGATCTAAAGATTTAATGTTATGTCATGGTATGATTTTTCTTTTGAATCAAGGTCTTTCAAAATAAAAATTTTCTGTTCTTGTTTGATTGTGAAATTGTTTTATTTTATTTAAAGATCTCTTAAAACTATCATACCGACACTAACAATCTTTAATGTCTAAATTTGTTCCTTGTCATCAACTTTCAAAATTGAATCTTGCCACGCCTTTCCTCAAATTTTTCTAAATGATTTATATCAATCGGGATCCAAAATCTCAATAGGTTTGAAATTTTGATCGGGAGAGATCGTGATTTAAATCTCTAACTGTTTTAATGGAATCGGTTTTAGTCCTTTAAAGACACTCCTGCCTCCATGTGCCAAACGATTTCAAATATACAATGCACATGTTGAGGAGGAGGATTTATCCAAAACAAGACGAGTATTTAAACACGCCACATATTCTCCCATGTTTTCTATACCTTATTGAATCACTTGGGATCTAAAATCATAAAAGGGTTTGATATTTTGATCGGGGAGAATTTGTGATTTAATAATTAAATTTGATAAATGATGATCGATTTGACTCAAAAGTGCAGGCTTGTCTCTCATATGTGCTAAACACTTTCGAATCTCAAGCATATATTGAGGGGAGCATTTCAAAAGAAAATAAACTTTCAAGGTACAATGATTTCTATGTTTCAACATACGAACCTTGATTGATTTTCTAAATGGTTTCTTAATGGCTTGTGTGATCGTAAATGTGCTTCAAAAGAACTCTTGCCTATATGTGATAAAATGATTTCAAATATCCTACGCACATATTGAGGGTGAGAATTTACCAAAGAAAATCAAATGGATTTTTCTAGAAGAAAAACAAATGGCTTTTTCTATGAAAATTGTGATCAAAGAAAATATTCCAAAGTCCTCTTGCCTCCATGTGCTAAACAATTTCTAAATCATATGCACATGTTGAGGGAGAGGTTTTCTAAATGATCAAAACTATTAAGGTACAAAATGCTTTGATCTCGTATCACTAGTACCTTGATTGTTTTTCCAAATGATTTTTCAATTGGGTTTAAGGAAGAAAAGAACAATACCTAAAGACCGACCAATTTACTTTATGCATGGTGATATAAGGATGGTTAGGTTAGGCATTCGTTCCCATGATCCCGCCAGAGCTGGAGGGATCTACCCAGGGACAATCCACTAGATAGTGTAGAGTTCTTAGGTATGATGAAAAAGGAGAAAAGTTAGATATGGGAAGAGTGCGGATCGAGACAGAGCTAGTCTTCGAATAAACCCAACAAGGTTCTAGTTATGAAGTCTCGGTAAGCAATCAAGGGGTTGAAGAATGAAAAGAAATGAATATGAAAGGTGAAAAGAAATAGCCTCCAATAATTCAACCTTAGGGCGAGAACTGGTTCAATACATATACTCTTGGTGGTTACCAAGGTAACACCGGTATTGAAGACAAGACGTCATGGACCCAAAGGACGACCGCACTACAACTTCCCAAGCTACTCAAGTTCCTCTTAAAAGGGCTTGTTTCATTCTCACGGGAACCGACATTATCTATCGACTTTCTCTTAGAGATTGTTGATATTGAAGAAGGAGACCCTCTCCCTAGTCTCCGGCATAGGAACCAAATATGCACTATTGAGTCTAGAGCCAAGAGATCATCCACAATATCTCATTAGGACACTATATTCTTGAAGACTCACCGTTTCACACAATGTGGAAAGTGAGAATATATCTTAAGAGTCCTACGCATTATCCTTGTGGTATTGCCAGAACATCCGAGTGATATGTAAACATATTCACAATGAAGATGGAAAGCCTTCTAGAGCCAACATCAAGCAACCTCTTGGTAGGTGACATGTGAGATCTTCTCGTAAGATCAACCTTGTGACAACTGAATAGAAACAATGGGAGATTCAATTTTGAATCAACCTTGGTCCAGAAATGAATTGACTAATACTTTTGGAAAACCGCTCGATGTGCAAATCTTCTTTTCTAGCGCATCGAATGTGTATTCATTTTCAATTCAAAAGTATCTCGATTGAAAAATACTTTTAGAAAACCATTCGATGTGCGAATCTCTTCTTTTCACTAGCACGTCGAATGTGTACTCATTCTTTAATACAAAAGTATTTTGATTGAAAATTGATCTTTCTCATAAACCTTCGTTGTATTGCAAAAATTTTTCTTCAAGCAATACACGATTGTTTTTCAAATCATTTTCATCAATCGGTGAATCTCAATTATTGGTTCACTCACTCCGTGTTGTCTTCTTTGAAACGTTCCAGCTTTGAGAACGGCTAGAACAATTGCGAAACCCCGTCAAGGAGATTCCTCGAATCCTACCGATCACAGTGCAATACTTGTCCGATCAACGGGAACCGGGGCCATGTACCTCAATTCAACGAATTGATCAAAGACACTTTCGTGTTTTATTGCTAATCGTTGTTTGCGGTACATTTGGACGGTTACGACTAATCGTAATTGAGGAGTCAATCCAAAGCCGCATGCTCACAAAGATCCACACTTAAATTGAAGAAATCATGACCGTGCATATCTACATAACTCGGCTCGATATTTTTATACTATGCTTCGCTACATCACCGCCAATATCATGAACCAAAGAAAGCTTCCGCTACTCGATGGAAAGATGTCATGATGCTCAAAGTGTGAGCATGTCGGTCCAAAAGTCACAACATCACATGATGGCAACACGGCAAAGGGTGATCCGAGATTTATCGTGGTGATGATCTCAATGAAAGCTTAATGATCATCAAAGATGTGGATCGCTTAAAGACCTCCACTAAAAGTACAAATCAATGCGGACTTTGAAGAATCGCTATTAATGCACAAAGATTGCGAAAGTGAAGAATTCAAGTCTACGAGCTCAAGAACTAAGTCAAGTATAGAATGCTAGGAAGCAAAATGTATTTCATTGGGTGACCTCCTTAGGGGAGATTGTTAGGAATTGGAAATTTCATGTTAAAGTGTCGGTCACCCCAATTATAGTCTAGCATATGTTAGCTCGTAGATTTTTAGTTTGTTACGTTATTTAGTAGTTAATTAGTTAGTTTGTAGCGTAGTTTAGTTTAATAATGAAATGGCTTGGTGAAAAGTATGAACAACGGGATTATCGGTTAAAACTAAGTGAATGGAAGTTAGGATGTAAGATTTACGAGATTGAAAAGGCGACTAAGGAGAGAAATGAATTGCTAGAAAAGTTTGTTTGCTTGGGGACAATCTGGTCTTTCTCATGTTAGTTATGTTGAAAAGCAGAAGAAGAGCTTACATTAGAAGCCGGACTAGGTTTTGGTATGGATTTGTTAGCATAGAACAAAACCCACCTAGTAATCGGGATGACCTTGATTTTGAGGATATAACAACTATTGATGATGAACTCATTAACTATGTAGACACATCTAGTAATGAGGAATCACTTAGCTAAACACCTCCCGAATTTAATAAAGGCAATGGTTATCATGGGTCCCTCATCCCACCGGTAGTTTTCAACCACTTAGGGCGATGTTTATCATTTGGAGTAGACAACCTAGATTTTAGGAAGAAGCTTATAGGTAAATCTAATGTTGAAACCACAACAATTTAAAACCGAGGCGCCACTAAATTGGCTTCATAACACAAGTAATAAAGAACGGATAATAAAACCCGTTTAAGAACTTTTATTAATTAAAAAATATAAAGTTTACAAAAGTTTAATTGTTAGGAAAATGGCCCATTAATAAAAGTGGTCCCAAATACATCGGTGTAGTCTATGACCATGCCATGCCAAGCCACGCTTTGAAATCGTCACATTTCAAAATCATATACACGAGAAAACATGCTAAAAGGTCACTATAAAGTCGGTGAGTTCATAAGTTTATAGCAAAGCAATTGAGTAATCAAGTTTGGACTATAGGCAAAAATGCACTCAAAACAACGCATGTAGTGAGTCATTCAAGTAAAAGTTGTGTCTATTACTCAAGCTCTAAGCTCATGTACCAAACTACAACAGTTCCGCATGCGTGTTAGTAGCATGTCAATATGTTTATGGTGCCCTTAGCAAGTGTGTGTTTCCGTTAACACTTGAGTTCCGACATGGTATACGTCCGGAGACAAGTTGGGACCAACCCGGACGGAGGCGTTACCCTCAAGATCTATTTATAACACTCGCGCTCCTCGCAGGGATTATTGGTACATGAAAGGCGGGCAAGTTGTGGAAATAGTTCTCTTAGGCTATCTCGTAATAGTGGTTTACACAAGAGTTTCAGTTCTAGTCCATAAAGTAATAGTTGTCCATATAGTGTTTGCGTAAAAGCAACAGTTCATAAAGTGCATTGCGTAACAGCAATAGTTCTTAAAAGGCATTTCATAACAGAAATAGTTCATAAAAGGATTTGCATACAAGCAATAGCATTCATAAAGTGTTTGCATAAAAGCAATATTCAATAAAGAGTTTGCATGTTTCTCACCCCAAAACAGTTATAAAGCAGGTAAAGTAGGGGTTATGAACTCACCTCATTAGTCGTTGGATGAGAATAAATCAAGTAGTAAATGTGCACGGCTCCGACACGCAACCTAGATAAGTATGGTATGGGTTTAGTCTAAATCTTGTATTCAAATGCATGTTGTTAAGTTTAAACAACGTTTATAAGTTTCAAATGTTCGTGTTTTTGAAATGCTTAAAGTTCAAAAACAAATGCTTTCAAATGCTTTCTCATGTGTTTGTGTTACGTAGCTTATGTGGACGTTCTCGACGTATATAAGATGTAGTTGTCAAAATATTTCTCAAGTATTGGCTCTTGGAATAAATGGAGGAATAACGTATACGAAACTTTCGTATCGCTGTTGACTCGGATATTGGCTCAAGAATTGACGAAAGATAAATAAATACTGGATGGTTAATATTTATTATTTTCATTGAGTTTTCAAAGGAGATAATATATATATATATATATATATATATATATATATATATATATATATATATATATATATATATATATATAAGCTATTTGAAATCGAAGGTAAATAATATATTAGAAATATAATATTTAGTTTACGTAGGATAGGTCGTCAAATAAATATAGGTACTACATATATTTATTTAACGATAAGTGGAGTAGTATCGTGAGTTTATTGAAACTAGTAAAATTTTAAAACGTGGAGTGACAAAGTTAATCTTGGAAGAGTTAAAGTTCTAAAAACTTTGTAAGTTGTAACTTATTAAAATTTATAGGAATTGTCAAATACTTTAAAGTTGGGGGGTTAAATATAACAATTTGTAATAAATTATAAGACTTATCAAAGTTTTTAAAGAAAAGTGAATAGAGGTTCAAGGTTCAGGGGCTGAAACTGTCAGTTTGGAAAAGTTGCAAAATATTAAAAATACAACAAACTGCCCAAAGGCAGGGGTCGAACTGAAGACCTCTTTTGTGAAAAGGGAAAGTGTTTCCCAGTTGAGCTACATGCTCTTATATGTTGTTTCATGCACTGTATCTGAATATATATTCGCTTCAGCTGGGTTGGACTTTTGGTTTATACATTCGAATATGCAACTGAGCTTGCACCTTTCCTCAACTTTTTCCTTTCTCATTAAAAACAAGTAGTAATCTGAGTTTTTGAAAGTGAAGTAAAGACGTTTATGAACTTGACTTATAAGCAAGCTTTTCGATCTAGCTTTTGGCGTATGAGCACCATAAGTGCTCGGTTACCATGGTGAATAAGAGGGCAAGGTTTGGATCAAGTTACACATTTGTAACTCGATGGAGGTAAGAAACAAAACCAACCAACGCTACTCGATATTGAAATCGCTTAGCTTATCTTGTTTATCGAAAAGTTTTAAGTTTAAAACGAGCATATAAGGCGAGGTTTGACACCAATATAATCACGAGCCAAGTCGATATACCGATGAAAATATTCTTTCAAAAGCGAGCCAAGTCTTAAAGATTTCCTAGTCTCATTTCCTATCATATATATACACGCTTTAAAAATGGTTGAGAATTTCCATGTTCTCTTTCAAATGAACCGAGTATATGCTTGAACAAAAGAGTTCGATACACAAGTTACTATCGAGATTGAAAATGAGCAAAGCTTCATTGGTGTTTCTATTTTAACAAGAGCATGCATGTAAACGCTTATAAATAGGATTTGCAAAACAAATTGTTTAAGAACAAATTATACGTAATGAGATGAGTTCGAGCTGCTACGAGGATGAGAGGGTATGAGGTAAATGAAAGATCCAAGGACCAAAGAACTACCCAACGCTAACCCTTTTAAACAAACCAAGAGCCTTCCAAAATCTACAACCTGCTTTTCCTAGCCTCCCAAATTATATGCCCGTTTACTTCTTTGCTTCCAAAACTCTTAACTTTCACTAGTTGTTTCTTGTTTTGGTGTGATAGTAAATGTGAGTTTCTTTAAAAGTGATGGAAGTAGGAAATGTTGTGGATCGCTTATAAAAGAAGGAAGAAGAGTAGGATTTGGTTCTTATCATTAAATGAAAATGTACCACAAATCTATATGTGGGATTTGGTGTGGATTGTCATTGCCACAAGGAAGAAAAAGAATAGAAATGGCATGGTCTTGACTCCTTTTGTCTTTTCAAATAATGGATACTGGGTGGTTTCAAGTAGTAACCATGACTTGGAGTGGTTTTGGTGATAGAAAAACCGAACCAAAGCATGGGGAAAGAAATAAGTCAAGATTTGGTGGTTGGTTACTTGCATGCATTTTATGTTTTGGTTCTATAGTTTATTTAAATTTTAATGAAATATGCATGGCATATTTATGTCGTATGTATTGAGTTTCACGCAAGAAAGAAAAATGTGATATGTGATGTTTGCTCATTTGTGACTTGTGCCGAGTTTGAAAATTGAGTTATATGGGACTCGACATCACAAGGTTTCAAAGGAGGGTAAATGAAATTAACAAACATAATGTTCCAATGTCGTGCGTATTGAGTTTCTTACATATCCCAATATGAAAGAAAAATATGCATTTTACATTAATGTTTGATAGTCCAAAATGTTCCAATGTTTGATAGTCCAAATGTTCCAATGGCGGATAACCTCCCTTATTTATCTCAAGTGAGCTAATGCTTGATCAAAATCGTTCATGTAATAATAAATAATAATTTATTATTAAATTTAAAATATGGAAATTTAGCGATTGTCACAAACCCCAAAAGAAACTATTGCAAAACCTAAGGTTGATGAAGTTAAGAGTCAATCAGTACCTTCAACTCAAAGTACTGCTGGACGATCATCAGTACCTTTGAGAAAACCTTTTCAAAATACTGCTAAACCGTTTAGGGATAACTTTAGTCATCATAATTCTTATCATTCACCTAGAAGACAGGATAGGTTTGGTCATACACATAGAGGAAGCAATTTTGGGATTACAGGTTAAAAATTGTATTTTTTTCTGTTATAGTCCTGATCATTTGATTAAGAACTGTGACTTTCACTCAGAGTACCTAAGTAAATTCCCAAAGAACAGATCTACCAACCATTAGCCTAGAGAGAATAAACTCGTGCTCGAATCACTCACATAGGGTTAACCATAGCAACTTTTCACAAGACTATATGTACCGTCATCGAGAAGACCTATAACATATTGGATTTCACAAACACATCACATAACAATATATGGTTCAATTATGTAAGAGTTTAGAGAGAAAGTAGATATGGGAGCCTTTCTAGAGAGAAAGTAAAACAAAAGAAAGAAGGTTAGATTGAGTGAAAAGTCAACCCTCTACCTTGGGAGGTAGAGGGTATTTATAGTTACATAATAAACGTCCTCCTTCGGATTGTGGATCGAGAATACAGGTGGGTAAAGACCCGTCCTTCCTCCACGGTGTTGCACTAAACTAAATAACTAACTAAATAACTAGTAAATAACGTAATGTCTACGAGCTAACTTATGCTAGATTATATTTGGGGTGACCGATACTTCACTATGGAATTTTATAATACCTAACAATCTCCCTAAGGGAGGTCACCCCATGTTTTACATTTGAATCCTAGCATTCTATTTAATCTTCATCTTGAGCTCGTGAGACATTAATTCTTCAACATCTGCATCTTTGTGCTTTAGCAAAGGATTCTTTAAAGTCCCAAAACTTTGTACATTAAGTGGAGGCCTTTATCTTGATCCACATCTTTGATGATCTTCGAGCTTTCATTGAGATCATCACCACGAAAATCTCTGGATCACCTTTTATTGTGTTGCCATCATGTGAAGTTGTGACTTTTGGACCGACATGCTCACACTTTCTCGGATCATGACATATTTTCATCGAGTAGCGAAGCTTTTACCGGTTCAAGATATTTGCAGCAGCAGAGCGTAAGCATAGTATAAAAATATCCGAGCCGAGTTATGTAGATAAGCACCATCATGATTTCTTCAATTAAGTGTGGATGTTGTGAGCATGCACTTTGGATTGAATCCTCAATTTTGATCACTACAACGTCCAAATGTACCGCAAACAACGATTAGCAATAAAACACATGAAAGTGTCTTTGATCACTTTCGTTGAATTGAGGTACACGCCCACGGTTCCCCGTTGATCGATTACAAGTCTCGCTCAGAATCGTGCATAATTCAAAGAATCTCCTTGAAAGGGTTTCGCAATTGTTCTAGTTGTTCTCAAACCGAACGTCTCAAAGAAGACAACACGGAGTGAGTGAACCAACAAATTGAGATTTCTTGATTGATAGAAAATGATTTGAAAAATCGCGTATTGCTTGAAGAAAGAGTTTTGCAATACAACAAAAGTTTTATAAGAAAAATCAAATTTCAATCATAAATACCCTTTTAATTTTGAAAACTCAATACACGATGTGCAATAGAGCGAGTTTGAGCACACCAACCGGTTTTTCAAAGGTATCGTCAATCCATTTCTGGACCAAGGTTGATTCAAGAATGAATCGCCCCATCGTTTCTATCCATTTGTCACAAGCTTGATTTTTAGAAAAGATCTCACATGTCACCCACCAAGAGCTTGTTTGATGTTGGATCTAGAAGGATTTCCATCTTCATCGTGAATATTTACATATCACTAGGATGTTCTGGCAATACCACAAGGATAAAGCGTAGGACTCTTAATATATTCTTACTTTCCACATTGTGTGAAACAACAAGTTTTCATTAATTTTGTGTCCTAACGAGATATTATGGATGATCTCTTGGCTCTAGACTCAATTGTGCACATTTGGTTCCTATGCGGAGACTAGGAGAGGTCTCCTTCTTTAATATCAACAATCTCTAAGAAAGTCGATAGATAATGTCGGTTCCCGTGAGAATGAAACAAGCCCTTTTAAGAGGAACTTGAGTAGCTTGGGAAGTTTAGTGCGATCGCGTCACCGGGTCCATGACGTCTTGTCTTCAATACCGGCGTTACCTTGGTAACCACCAAGAGTATATGTATTGAACCCGGTTCTTTGCCCTAAGGTTGAATTATTGGAGGGCTATTTCTTTTCACCCTTTTCACATTTAATTTCTTTTCATTCTTCAACCCTTGATTACTTACGAGACTTCATTACTAGAACCTTAATTGTTGGGTTTATTCCAGTTCTAGCTCTATCTCGATCCGCACTTTTCCCATATTCTCATTTTCTCCTTTTTCCTCGCACCTAAGGACTTCTACACTATCTAGTGGATTGTCCGGTTCACAGTGGATCGTGGGAACTAATACCTAACCTCACCATCCTTATAACTCCATGCATTAAGTAAAATGGTGGGTCTTTTGGTACAGTTCATTCCTTCTTGAAACCAATTGAAAATCATTTGGAAAATCAATCAAGGTACTTGTGATATAAAATCAAAGCATTTTGTACCTTAATTATTTTGATCATTTTAGAAATGCTCCCTCGAACATGTGCATATGATTTGAAATTGTTTAGCACATGGAGGCAAGAGATCTTTGAAATATTTTCTTGATCACAATTTCCTTAGGAAAAGCCTTTTGATTTTCTTGGTAAATTCTCCCCTCAATATGTGCGTTGGATATTTGAAAATCATTTTGCACATAGGCGAGAGTTTTTTGAAGTACTTTTCGGATCGCCAATAGAAACCATTCGCTCCCCTCAATATGTGCATCAATATATGAAAGAGTTTAGCACATATTAGAGAGCCCACACATTGAATCAAATGATCACCTTTATCAAATTTCATATTAAATCACAAATTCTCCCCGATCAAAAATATCAAACCCTTTGAGATTTTGGATCCCAAGTGATTTAATGAGGTTTAGAAAACATGGGAGAAAATGCGCTTTGGTTTAAATACTCTTACGGTTTTTGGTTAAATGCTCCTCCTCAACATGTGCATTGTATATTTGAAATTGTTTGGCACATGGAGGCGGGAGTGCCTTTAAGGACTAAAACCAATTCCATTTAAACAGATTTGAGATTTAAATCACGATCTCTCCCGATCAAAATTTCAAATCATTTGAGATTTGTGATCCCAATTGATTTAAATATTTTAGAAAAATTTGGGAAAGGCGGGCTTGATTTAATATTAAAAATGATAGATAAGGAATAGTTTAAGACATTAAAGATTGTTAGTGTCGGTATGATAGTTTTTAAGAGATCTTTAAGTAAAATAAAAAATTTCACAATCAAACAAGAACATAAAGAATTTCATTTTGTAAGATCTTTGAGTTTTAAAGAAAAATCATACCATGACATAACGTTAAATCTTTAGATCACCACTTTATTTCGTACAAATCGGAACTTTTGTGAAGAAATATCGTTTGAAAATATTTTATTTTAAATCACTCTCCCCCTCAATCTATGACCGAAGTCGATAATTGAGTGACTTAGGTTTTGATAAAAAGAAGTCCGGTGATTTTCAAAATTTAGTCCAATTTATTTTCAAAACAATAATTTTCCATTTTCAAAACAATTTTTATCAAATATTTTGAAAAATGGTATCATTCACTACTTTTCCTGCACAAGATCGTTAGGTGGTTAAGTCGCTTTTGTTGTTGTTGCTTTGAGGGTTGAAGAAAACCGTCTGGCCGATGCGGTGAGACTTCTTACGTTGCATTTTTTCATGCCAACTGAGGTCAAATTAAGCTCTGTTTCTTCATTTGATGATGAAGAAAACCATCTGTTGATGCAGTGAGACCTCTTACGTTGCATTTCATGCCAACTCTCCATAGAAGTCCAATTAAGCTCCGTTTCTTCATTTGTCAACCCAAGAGATAGTTACCCTTTCCATTCGGCATCCAATCATCTTCAATTGTGGGATCCGGATCGGGAACATTCTTATATACCAATATACCTGCATACGTTAGTGGATACAAATAGATATATGGTGGTCGACATCACCTAAACATCAATCGACTAATAAAAGTCAATTCAACATATCAATCAAATCATACATAGGCACGGGAATAATGTTTTTATCAATTTATAATCATCTAAACCTAACAATCACATCCTAGAAACCTAGTCCTTCAACATAGGCAATTATATTTCTACGATAAGCACGAGGATGATTAAGAAAGCCCGTTAGAATATGTAAATTTGAAAACATTCTCCCCTCAATCAATGACTCATTTTCTTGAAAAGTTTTAAAAGCTCAAGTCATTGATTGAGTTTTGCAATTTTATGAAAACTTGATTCGATTGATTTTCAAGCAACTCATTTTCCACCATTTAGTTAAAACAAATATTTTTCAAGAATTTTAGACGGAAAAACATTTGTGTAGGAACAAGCAGCCTTTTGACGACATGCTTTCCTTGTTTTGTATTTAGGATAAGTGCACCAAATATTTGAAAAGATTTGATTTAGTAGCACATTTTCATTTCATGAATAACGGGTTGCTATCTGAAATAATAGCAAACTATAGTTTTAGCGGGTTCTGATCGAGATAATCAGTAAGCCATAGTTTTTGGTTTTTTTTTTTGAGACATGAAATGAAAAAGAATATTTACACCTCCTGCTCGAACTTCATCTAAAGTCCCGTGCCATTATTAAATGACATTTCTAAGACCGTAGATGTTATCGATACCAGAAGACATGTCTTTGAAAAATAATATTTTTGGTATTTTTCAAGTTTTCTGATTTTTATGTGTTTTTGTTGGTTTTATATTTTTCTATTTGCTTTTTGATAAATATTTACAAGGATAGAGAAATAGTTTAAGAAGATGATGATACGAGTACCGAGATAAGGAAATCGTTCATCACTTTGTAGAAGATAAAAGACATCATCTCTTAAACTTTCACCACCAAAGCATTCGAGGTTTCTGAGAAAATCGTCTGAACATGAGCTTTCTCAATTTGAATCTTTGGTAGCTTCCCCCCAAACCGACAAACATCGAATAAAGACCATTTCCCTAAGAACTAGAAATGAATAGAAACGATCTCATTGAATGAAGCTTAGCACCCCGAAGAATTCGAGAACACCGAAGTAACAAGTTGAAAAATTGATCGTCTCAGTGGTTATCAAATCCCGGAATAACTTGATTAGGTCCGATCACATGAACCTGTTGTGCATCCCCGATGTACACATTACTCTTCGAGATTGACCAGTTGTCTATTCAGGGGAACACTATATCAACGTCTTCATTTTACCAAGTGCATTACAGTTATCTTCCATATAACCAATCAACCCATAATGTACACAAGTACCCAACCGTAGTAGAGACAACGACATCACAATGAATCGGTTGAATCAACGATCTTCTCTCATGGATGTGACATTAGTCTTTCCGGGATTACTTAAATAGAGAAGTATTAAGTTCATCACGTGTACTCATTGTGTGTTTAGATGTATATCTCCTTCCCCTTGTGGTTTTGATACCTCTAATTAGCAACACATTATACATGCCAAATACTCTTGAAGTATAGAAAACAAACAATTAGCTCAATCAATCTGTGAGAATCAATCAACATGTAAACTCTCCCGACTATCTTTACCAACCCACATGTAGACAATTTGAAGTGACCACCGAGGAAGAAAACCCGATATACCAAACTTGAAACTCAAGTCGATTACGCGCATTTGTATCTTAAGCTTGCACTTAATGATGGAAGAACTGTGTCGAGAATCTATGCTTTAAGCAAATTTCTAAGTACTCAATA